>NIUQ01000538.1:0-47121 GCA_002796945.1 Plectus sambesii | reverse complement strand
TAAAGAAAAGCAGGTAACGTACATAATTAGCATGGTTACTTACAGAATATATGATATTTTTTGTGCAAAACATTATAAATTCTGTAAGTATCCATGCCAATAATGTACGTTACCTGCTTACTTTAAAAAACACTTGAATTAATGAGTTACAGATTACGGTACTGATGCGATTCGCTTCGGTGCGGCCGACTGTATGTAATAATGATGATTCGCTAATAGCGGTGTCCCTTATATAGGTACCTCATTCATTGTAGCGTTGTATTCTGTTCGCAAAAAGCAAAAAGAGCGAGAGATGTTACAACGGCACATATGGGTGTGAACGCTAAGCGTGTCGTTAAATTTGCGCAAAGTTTATTTCAGAACATGCCTTGCACACGTAATTCCAATTGACTAATTTTACATTCATACACAAATGCCCTAGAGCTTTCTCGACACCATATGGACTTCTAATGAGAAACTCAAACCGAATATGCACTCAGATGAACTGCCCTACGTCATGACTATGATCTCTGGAAAAAAAGGAAATAGAACTTAATCGAGAACGCACATTGTGCTATTGGTTACGTCGTTGATCAAACTTTAATGTATTCATAGACGTCAGCAAATTTGCATGAAGCATCGAATTGTACTTGCTCTGGTAATGTGTTCCTCTCAATGAAGTCACCGCTTATGAATGGATAGTATCTAGGTCTCTAATTTTTTTCAAATATTTATAGAGCAAAGTATTGCTGGTGTGCATACGAAGCTTGACAAAGCAGAGTAAGATTTGCCAAAATGGCAGAACAAAGTTAATGAAAAAAAGCCAGTGAAAGGAAATTATGAATAAATATATACTTAATTTGGCCCGCTTGATAACCAATATACTTCGACGATGTAATTAAAATTGAGTTCTCCCATAGCTCTATTATTTCGATTTGCCTAGAGAGACAGTTATATTCGAATGGGACTCAAACTGAAAGGAGCCTCTTCTCCGACATATACGGTATTTCTAATTCGTCGTTTGACCGTTTTAGAACATAATCGAAATAACCCCCTAGCAAAATGCAAAGCCATGTGTCCACACTTTGTAACTTGAACTCTAGACCGATTGGCACGGCTAAATACGCATCACAAAGACGGATTAGTCGCGCAGGAAGTTTTGCAAAGGTAATAACTGAAAAGTCGACGTTTTCCTTAAAATAGTTCAAAGTTTTTCTGTTTGCGGCGGACACGTAGCTAGCGCAAGTCTAATTTCATTCTGCATGTAAATCTACTGACGTCAATAATTATACCGCTTTCTTGAGCAGCGTAGGAGCACGAATAACGCTTCGATTGTGCTCGCTTAACCGATCAGAATCTCTGTGCGTCAGCGGTAATGACGGTTAAACCGATCAGTCAAAAGATGCACAACTGACTATTAATAGTGGCTACAAATTTCGAGCAAAAAGTGCAGTTTCCGATCAATGCGACGCAATGAATATACAATAACTTTCAGTACAATGGACACTGGATAGCTGCAGACCGCTCGAGTGGATTTACAAGTCCCATGTGAAACTTTTTCATTGAAATATGCCCGGATAAGTGCACAAACCGGATAGTGCACAAAACTTTGCTGCCCGGTCGATGTTCACCTAAGCAGTCGTCACTGTATCGAGTATCGATCGCTGAGTGTGCTTACTTCAGGGAACAATGCCCATTCCCAACCCATTCTACGCATCCCTTGAGTACGGCATCGACCGGTTCTTCCGCTAAACTGCGTCATTATGCGATGTTACAAGTTTTTGTTCAGTTTTCTACAGTATGCCTGTTGCAGCATCCACACGTTTCTGCGAGCGTTGCCTGTTATCACACGCAGATATGTAGTGAGGTATTTGCATTATGAAACACAGTTGTGTTTCTGTTACGATTGAGCCATGAGTGCTCATCTATAGCAGCTTGATCTGCAAGAGCTCTGTCTGATTGGCTGACCTACCGACCGTTTTGTTGTCCGTCGAAATGATCAGATTGAATAATCTGACGCCAACAGAAGACATTACGATACCGATTTTAGGAAAGAATGCTTTGATACGAAATATTCTCAAAAATAAACAGCCCCCCTCTCCTTCTGAGATCTCTTTCGATATTTGAAAAGCTCTTTAAGAACCCTGTTGATGTTAACGCGTCATTCCCATTAAACGAGCTACGTGTATTTTCGAAAAATATTTACTCTGACATTCCATTGTTAAAAATGCAATTTTAGCGCCGCAAGAATGAAACCAAGGAGGAAGGAGGGGAGTTGTTTTGGAGATGAGACAACAAAGTGCGTGCGATTGGTTTTTCGTCGAGCCGAGGGCCGTGTCAAATGTCGAATCCTACGCAAAGCGAACGATTCCCTTCCTTGACATGTGGCGCGCTTATGCGCCCCGCGAATTCATCGTCGTCGTGTCGTCGTATCCAACACAAATATCTCGTCCGTCATGCCTCGTTCCTCAGAAAATTAATCGAGGCGTTAGCCCCATAACCGCTCTCCTCCTACGCAAAGAATTAAATGGCAATACGACTGCTGGCTCTTACTCATTGACCGACTCCACAACACGCAGTCAGACGTAAACTGAACGGTTTTCCGCTCACCGAGTGATGGAAGAGTTAGGCTAGAGAGAGAGACGGAGAGGGACGGATTTAGACTCTAATCGATTTGCTTACGCTCTTCCGAATTTTCACTTTCATTCACATTTTTCGTATGGTGAAATGTGGAAATATGTTATCGCAACAGATTGTCCGTGAGAATTCTGTTCCGCTTTGATCGAGTCAGATTCATTTCCCCTTGCGTATGAATGGATGTGTCTTTTCCGCGTCTTAATATAACCCTTAATATAGGATCAATGTGCGAGTTTCGCATCGTTTACCTAGGTTAAGGTCACGCTTAGAGGATATGCCTGCGTAGATTGACTTTATGATAAGTGAAACTACGTCATATAATATTCCTTCAATAGGTCTAGCGGCAATGTTGAAGTCTTAACAAAGCAAAACTTGAATACGCCAAAACTGTAATATAGTCTCAAAAGGAGTTATATATCCATGGCGATATAACTATCTAAAGGATCAAAAATCTTTCGATGACAAAGCGTTCCGTCAAAGCGGAACCCTGCCATACTTCGTTCCACTAATACTGACGCGGGGAACACGTCGCTGTACGTTAAAAAGAATTATCCAGTCGCTCTTTTTGGTTCTTGAGCAACGATTCTCATCGAAGCGAACAGCTCCCTATTAATTGATGAACGAAAATTGAACGAGCAACATCAGCGCTTTCTTTCGGCGCTCTTCTCACAGCTACGTCAATGCGTTCCTGGGGTTGCGATTAAATCGTTCACTGCATTGCCATGTGCACTCTCCGTGGTCAACACATTTCTTTGACAGCTAATGTATTTCCATACCTCATTCCGTGGGTGCTCCCCAACTAATGCCGTGCCCCTCCTTCCGACTGCTTATTTCATTAATATATTTGGGAAAGCCATTATTTCATTCATGAGTCTTTCGCATAATTTATTTATATTTCTGTCGTTCTGACATTTGCATTCTTGCAAATCAATCGCTGCAAATGACAATCTTTCCTTTACGTTTACCTTCAAATTCTATGCCGCTCTTTCGTTTAATTCCTACTAGTTGCAGTGTAGTTGGAGGCAACACTGATTGGGATAGGCCTATCTATATGCATTAATCTGAACTTGATAAGCTCTAAATTCGCGTGTTAGTTAATTTGCATGGAAAGATGTCAGCCATCCAATGCGGTATGCAATAGGTCCCTTTCAAAATATAACTTCATAAGAAAGATAGTTTCATAATTATTCTATTGCGTGTGCGTGCGCGAGGATATATGTAACGTTATTGTGTTCTCAAAAAGAGCAAACCCCGGTTAAGTGTAGAAATCGAATAACTGCAACTTTCTTGTCACATTTATCTTGGGCTCTGAGGAGCTGCGCTTATTTGAAGCTCGCTGGATTGGCGAAATGGAAGTGATTGGGGAAGGAGTGCATGAAACTCGTGGATTTTCCAAAACTTCTTTAGTCGCAAGCGCGAAAATGCCCTTACTGAACAGCGTCGAAGCTAACTCGATTGCATTTCTGTATACTGTGGCGTGCTGTATCAACGTAAAATATGAATAAGACATTTCGGTAATTATTTCTGCGGCAAAGTTGCAATCTTCCGCATTCATTCATTCATCTTCTCCCAATAGGCGGGCTGTATGGCCGCACTCCAGAGCTATTACGTACTTCACTCAATCTAATCGTGCTTAAGAGCCCAAACCAAGCGGGGAACGGATGGCGTCCAGACGAGAGAGAGAGAGAGAGAGAGAGAGAGAGAGAGAGAGCTAATTAAATAGTATCATTGCAGCCGTTCACTGGTTGTGTCATTTTGACAGCGGAAGTGCATGGCTCTGAGTGAACCCATAAATACAAAAACGCAATTCTAAATTCCCTACCGTGTCTCGGTGCAAAAAAGTCTGCCAATGACTGCTTTGCATTCGCCTCTCGCCTCGATCCAATCAAGTTAGTTAGCCACGTATATGTATAGACAAGCTTAAGTCACCCTGGCGCATAGGGCTACAGAGGAAAGCGGCGATTGAATAACGTGATCATAAAAAACCGCAAGTAATTTAGAATTCAGTCGCATTATTATAAGTCGTGAAAAAAGTCTGCCCACGCTCACGCTGGAGTCCAACCGCCTTCGTAATCACCCCATCTTTACTCCACTTTAATTATGTTTCGAATTTTATTATCATTGTCCAATCACGCCCCTCTCTGTGACATTATTCGCCAGAATGACATCAAGCTTCCCTACAGATTTGCATAGCTTCTCGAACGGATTAGTTCGGGACCAAATGTGGACACAGAGCAGACATTGACAACTTTTTTTTGTGCTTAGACGCAGTCGGGTTTTCAATTAGGGTTTTTCCATTTGTACGTTCATTCAGAGACACCCACTCCAGCCGTCATAGTGATGCAATCAGCTGACGGCTGCAGTGTTACTATTTAATTTGCTGCCCCTTTCCTGGGCGCCATTTCCTCCACTGGCGCAGTCTTGAAAGAGCGCTTCAATAAATCTAGCTGTGGGCATTCAGGTTAGGCTGTAATCAATGCAGGGATAGGTAGGTAGCCTTTTCACTCCTGGACGCGTGCAGGATTTGGAAAATATTGTTGCGCAGGGAGCCCAATATCAGGAGAGCAAAGGAAGGACAACGGGGGCCGGACAGTGGGGGATGAACAACGACGTATCCATCCCCCGCTCCCAAGGTATTCGCGTCCAAGACGCCCTCATCAACGCCGATGGCAGCAAACAGCGTTCGTTAAACGAAACATATATAATACTGCGCGAAATTGATAGTTAGCTGTTGTAGCGAGCGCCCCCTTCCTCATGAAATGAAAATAGCGACGTAACTGGTCGGAGTGTAAGCTGGCTGAGGAATTATTCCTTTATGTGGGCGTATGAGAAGAACGCTGCGGTGACGAACTCTAACTCTGACTCCCCCTGAGCTGTGAGATTAAGTTGACATTAATCTAGTTACAATCACCTATAAATGAGCGTGGCTGAAGCGTCGATTGCGTCTAATATATATAGCTGCGCTGACTTCTGTTTCTGTTGACGCTACGCATGCACTGCGGAAGGCAGCCAGACACTGCCTGATACCAACTATCTCTTAAAGACCGCTGGACTGTGGATAAATTATGCGAAGCCTAAAATAGGTCTAGAGTATCTAGTAGCGTACTAGTAGAATAGGGTTGGAGTAGAGAATAGACGTCTTCGATTTTATATCCGTATTGACAGCTTCGCTTCTCTACATATCTACAGATTGAATTTTTTAAAATTCTAATACCGACGTAGAATCTATCCATGGTAAAATTGGAATAAGTGCAGAAACCAGATAATTGCAGCTTTTGACTGAATTCCGAAGTGAGGATAGCTTTTGGCGAATTTTGGGGAAAAGACGGTTCACCTAGCACCCAGTCAGCAAAGGCCATACTTGAACTAAAAACTGCTTGCTTTGCGATTCGCGGGCTTGACATTTAGCGCAGACACTCTTCTAGAAAGGTCACTTATGGGAACGAAAAATCGTGCGAAGTTAGCTGACGCGCAACAAAAGCGTAGGCAAGCGTAGGCGCCTTTAGACAGCGTTTCGCAATAAAGACACGAAACGAAAACGTATCAATCAGAGTTCATTTTGTATTCTCTTTCTATCTGCGCGGTGCGTACCAAGCACGGTCCTAATTGACCGATCGGTTTTTGCTTCAGCTGACGCTACGATTTCCGCTACGTACTAATATGATTAGCTTTGTATGAAAGTATTGTTGCGCGAGAAGGAGCTAAGAGGTATTTAGCGCGCTCTCCGACGACATAGATTGCTCATTGCTGCTATTTGGATGATTTCTCTTAGTGCGGCTGCCTTGCGTCAAAGGAGAACTGTAGTCGGTTGACACGATGCTGCGATTGAGAGAATGAGTCATTTTCGATGTTTAGCTAGTGGAGCAAACGCGAAACTATTCTTTATTATTGTAGGTTGGCATTTATAGGAGCTTTTTCAGTTCAATAACTTCGCATTTTCTCCACGTAGCTTTAGCAGCAATAATCGCCTTCCTCGACCGATAGAACGCTTATATCGACGAGTAATCTGTCTTAATTTAGTCCATACTATGTCACAAAAGTCTTAAAGCTAATTCTTGCAGGGATTAGGACAGGAAATGTCTCAAAATAAGTGCTCGCGCGATATAATCAGCTATTAAGACGAATACAGTAGTTTTAGCAGTTGGTGGCTGGAAAGAAAACTGCTGCAAAATACAAGGATGGCTCGTGGGTTGCTCGTATTGGTATTCGCCATTATCGTACAGACGATTTTCGCGCTCAACTGCAACGATGACGCCTGGATCGATGGAAGCGCGCCGTTGTTTACCAAAGATACTTGTCGCAGCAACGAAAAATCATGCTACTATTTGGTGTGCCAAATGCCGAACGGAGATCGTAAGTATATTGAAAGTATATGCTCATTCAGAACTAAACTTTCGCCAACAACTCTTCAAGCTGTACTAGCTTGTGTCGAAATTTGAGCAGTTTCCAAGATTTGTCTTGAATAATACTCTATTAACTGCGCTGTTGACCTAAGGCTCGGCGTCGCAACCCATCCATGTTCCATTTGACTCAAACGCTACTAAAAAAGACCTATTCCTCATAACTTCTATTTTATAATGGATACAATCAAGCTCGTTTAATTTTTCAAAATTATTGTCAAGTTATCAATTATACTTCTCATTCGGCTGTTTAAACAGAAAAGGGATATGGTTCATTAACAATATTTAGGCCTGCTAGTGATATATATATCTTACAAATTCGGCAACACATTCTTTAAAAATAGCGCCAGAACTTGTGTCATACCCCGTATTATTTCTGTCGCAGACTTGGTAAACAAGTTAAATTACAACAAATATTGATTAGCTTACAAAACTTGGCAACAGTTCACTAACCTGCCTTAAATCTAAAACCTTACATTTAACTGTCTACTTTATCGTACGACACTTCTAATACTTGAAATATCAAGCTTACTCTAATACAAATGATCACTATTCCAGAATTTCACAACAAAGGATGCGCGCTAAGTGATTCTTTCTGCGCCGTCGATCACTGTAGCGAAGTATTAGGCACAACAACCAAATGTCAAACTTGCTCTGAAGACTACTGCAACTAACTTGGAATAACAATGTCAACCCTAGCTTCAACATCGCTGCATTTATGTTGGCTCAATTTTCTGCCACTTCAAACTACAATGAGCGACTAACAGATATTTGCTTGTTCTGCGTGTGAGAAACCAAATGTATGATCGAGCGATCAAGTCCAAAAGTACAAAAAACTTTCGTGTTAAATAGTGCAATACGACGCACATATTTTAGTTCTACTATCGTTGGGCTGCTGAAATTCTGAAATCTTGATGGTCTTCAGTTGGGAAAATAAAAATTTACAATTATTTGCACACACAGCAAACCGCATCTATTGCAATCGAATCGAGAGAGAAGAAAATAAAGTTGTGTCAGTACATTAGGGCACACTACAGTACTCTAAATAGGCACGGTATATAAACTCGACGAGGGCTATTCTCCAAATTTTCTACTGTGGCACCTGTTTAAAACGGCTATTATGAGTATCTTAAACAGATGCAGATGCAATATATCTATGCTGTGCAATGTTTAGGTCGCACTCAACAGTCAAGATCGTTGGCGTGAATGATATATTTTGAAACGTCTGTGCGGACGGACGGACGGATTAGCCGTACACGCCAGCCTGATGGCGAAAAATAAAGAATTCGATAAATTGAACGAGAAAAGTGACATATAAATGTCAAATATAAAAAGTTTAAATGTGAATACAGTGAAATTCACTTATAGCGGTTTCGGTTATACCGGTATTTCACTTATACTGGTCAAGATTGCCGGTCCCAAAGTATATTTCCCCGTACAAACAAGTTCGGTTGTACCGGTATTTCGCTTATACCGGTCAAAACATACCGGTCCCTGAGTGACCGGTATAAACGAATTTTACTGTACGTATTATCAGCGAACGTTAGAAGCAAAAGTAAAGTGTCATACCAGGCGAGTCGGCAAACGAAGCATCAAAGCAGGCATAATTGATGAGCGCGTAAGAGGCGAGAAAGAAGTTGGAGATGATCGGAGCAATTGCGTTTAAATCACCTGAAACAATCCTTTCATACGTGAGGATAAATCGAGCGATCTACCCGTAACACCACAGTGCAATTCCTAGCTGATTATCAACGCTAAATACGATATCAGTGACGGGTAGATCGCTCGATTTATCCTCACGTTCCTTTGATCGTCGAGTCAAAATTTAAGGATTTCGTTTTCTAGTCAGGATTTTATTTCGCTACTGTTCAACTGAAAATCGTCAAAACTGCACCTATTTATGGCGTGAAACTGTTGCACCAAACGAATATTATTGATCATTCGACCAGAATGACCACGTTATTTAAAGATGAAATTTGTGGGAATTCTTCAGTAACACCCACTATAACACGAAACGTGGATTTTTGGAATTTCCCATATTCCGTTATTAATACATAAAGAGCTATAAGGAGGATTTTACAATGTCGGGGAGAGGGGAAAAGGAAATGTTTAAGATGGGTCACATCCCCGCTTCCTATTACTTTAATGCTCAACTCCATCGATCGAAATTTTAAAAAGGGACTTTTTAATGTGATTCCAAATTATATTCCCAAATTGATAGTCCCCTTCTATATGATTCTGATTTCAACTTTCAATAAGCTTCCGGGATTAAATCAAAATCGAGCCAAATCACTCGGCTTTAACGAATCCAAAATCCAAATCGTTACGCTGCTATCCAATGCGGTCCAAAATAAATAGACTAACAACGCTTTGGACAAGAATAATAGAAATTAAATCAAAGGTAACGATCACGACGATCATAATTACCTATTAGTATCATAAGCATGGCGATTGCAAATCCGAGTGCATACGCTCTACGCGGCTCCTCATCCTTGCCGTAACCCTTGGCGAAGAAGTGAATGTAGGGAAACAAACGGTCTTTGCACACAGCCTGAAATGCAAATGTTTCAGCATACAAAGGCGTTGCTAAAACGTCTTCTGACTAAATACCTTCCAGGAACACTCCCGTAAATTATTTGCAGGAGCAATACGTTCCTCTCGATATACATTTCTTACATTCGTTAATGAAGTAAAATTGAGCACACTGAATAATCCAAATAATGCCTGAGAAATTTCGCAGTGAAACAAGCTTAAGGGCATAACGAAGTCGCTCTAGTGAAATAGTTCTCGCAGATTTGAAGTAAAACTCAGATCGACCTAATACATTGCTATATTATTAATTACAATTCTGACCAAAATTATTTCACCAGCACGACTATATTGTTCACATTACCGTAAACCAGCGCAATTTGTCGCGCCAATTCATAAAAGGGGCCAACATATTTTAAATTGTAATCCGGAAAAAGTGTTCTTACGAAAACGAAAGATGTCAAATATACAGCCAAAAACGAACCTGGAAGACTTTTGGAGCGCTGACAAGACTGGCCAAAGCGGAGCTCAGCGTGGCCGCGAAGATACCCGCGGTAATCAGTGGACCCCAACCACTTTCAATTTTCATCACCTGAAAAAGACGCATATCATATAACAATGTGATCTCTCTTTCATCGCTATCATTGATAACTGATCGCACGATTGCAGGTACATCGTATAACGTTCAAAAGCGCCCTAGGTGTTTATTATTTTAATCATTCTAAAGCGGGATGTTAATTTGAAAAAATACGATATATTTAACCCTTCTATTCAGTTGAGCCTCGCTCAATCGCTACTATCGTCTATGCTATTCTTGAGGCTGAGTTTAAGATCTGTTACCGCGCTTTTAACCAAGCGCAGAATTTTGAACTCGCGCGAGTAGCGTAATTCTTTCACTCAAAACGATTGAACATCTACGATTTTCATTGAAGCGCTTCAAATTAAGCATACAGTACTAAAGCGATTCGTTGCAGTGTGCATGACAATAAAATTAAATTATGTAAAGGCCCCGATGATAAAAAAGTCAGTCAACAATTACAAAAAACATTACTCACTTGAAAATAATTCAGTAGACCGTATGTGCATGTGTGATTGAGTGCGCAGGGGGGCGATAACCATTCCCAGGTGCCATTGGCCAACAGCGGCGCACCGTATTCCATTGCATCGCGAACGCACGTTGAACCCGTCAGCCATACCGTACTCAGGTAGAGTAGCGTAGTCCCCAATATGGCCCATAATGTTCCTTTCGGAATCGACTGCAAGAGAGACATGCTTCGCTGCGATATTGTATTTCAAATGTTTCGACTTTTCAACGCCATGCCAGAACTTCCGATAGCTATGCAGAGTTATAATTCAAAAAAATCATAATTATCGTCCAGAGTTAGAGCGAAAATTTCCCGATTAATAACAAGAAATCTTAGAATGAAAAAACTGAACTGCTTCGACAGTCGATAGCGCTTCTTTCTATCAATTTATGCACGTTACGTTGTCCTCATTTGTTTGTTCACAATATGTGTGATGCTGATGAAGAAATGTAATTACATTCGACATTTTACATAAGAAGTTCCCTAGCGTATATCCTGCTGCCGCAGGGTCCGCTTTTTCGGGTCCTCTAAGGAAGGCCCTTGTCGTTATGACACGTGCACTTCCGCTCGGCCGTCGAATGCCTGACACCGGGAGCCCAATCAGAGATTGGGACTTAGTTGCCAACCGCAGTGGGGAAACGAACCAGTGTGCGTCCACCCTATGACGCGTTAATGGGCTAGCGCATTAACCACTGGACCACCGCGGCAGCTTCGACATTTTACATTAGCTTTATGAAATTGGCCTAGGGTCGGATCGGATCCAAAACATCAAAATTCAATCAACTTAATAGTCCTATGGACAAAATCGCAACGTAATCAGCCGGCTGAGGCTAATTAAATTTTTTCAATAAATTCTAGCCAGCAAATCTTCCGCGTTAATACTGATCAAGCCTGGGATTTCTTTCGAAAATCCTAGCTTAGATAGATTTACCTATTGACAGCATGTTCACAGCTTTGACCGACGCACTTACAGGGACTGTCATTATAACTGATCGCGCGTGCGTTCAAAATTGCCAACACTGTTTTCAAACTGAATGTAGGAGTGACGAATAATGATGAAATATTCGTTAAAATCACGCTTACTTTCTGAGGATCGGCCAGATCGCCGGAAATGTTGGCGCCAGCCATGATGCCCGTTGCCGCGGGAAAGTATACCGCAAACACTGAGAAGAAGTCTTCCCCCCGAAACGCCGGTAACATATTCGTCATCATTGTTGTGACTGAAATCAATTAATCTTCTATTTACAGAATTTTTCATCACCATTCTTTAATTTTTCAGTCAAAATCGTCAGTGTCGCATTCAATTTTTTCATCTTCATTTAATTTGAATGCTAGTTCGACGAAACTGAATGCAAGGTTGACGAATTTTGACTGAAACAGTGACGAGTTCTGTTGAATAAGCTAATATTAACACATCCCATATTCAAAGAAAACAAGTTCAATAAACTTTGATCACTTTGTTCAAAAACGCGCAAAATATTTTTTTGCATTTAGTTGGTTCGCTTGCTGTTCCTAACTGTGATCAATGAATTATTTTTATGAATCACACAGATATCAATCAAAAGTGTCAATACATGTGTCGGAATAAACTACCGTTTAATCGCGTTCGTACAAGGACGGTAGGCCTCACAATCCCGGATCGCGTTATAAGACGCCACACGCACATGCGTTGATTTTATGCAGTGTCGTATGCATGCGCGTATGGCGTGTAATACCGCAATTCCGGAATGTGAGGTATACCGTCTACGTACCCTGGTGTTCATCTTAAATTCCTGAATCAGTAATTAATCCTGCCCCACAGTGTGCAAATATCACTCACAGCTATAGCCAGTGACGCCGCGCTTGACTTCTTTGATTGGAATGAAAGTGCCGACCCAGTAATTGACAATTGAGACGGTGAGAATGGCGAGCAAGCCAATCTGCATCCGACTCTCAAAGCTCGTTCCGATGAATACGATCGCCATCAGCAAGGTACACGTCACTGAAATAAATGACTTTCTACAAAATGCTTCAGCCATCTAGCTCATACTTTAGTTCATTGATCGAGAAAGTTTAAGAGCACATTGGAATTCACTTCTAACGGTTTCGCTTATACCGGTAATTTTGGCCGGTCCTCCAATACCGGAATAAGTGAATTTCACTGCACGCAAGACATTCTCTGAGGCCTAAATATCTCACACCTACTTTGATAAGGGCACTTTCCCGATTGAACAGGCCATTTTTCATATCAACTTGAACTGCAAAACGTTGTCTACAACTTGAAAAGTGTCCAAAATAGAAATAATATGTACAGTCTATTGCGTTTATAACGCCTGGCTCTATAACGTCGGTCTTTGGCCGGTCCCTTGACCGACGTTATAAAAACAGTTGACTGTAATTGAGCCACTGTGCTGCCTGACCTGAGTTCGCTTTTAAAGTAACAAACAAAATGAACACACCAAGTCCGATAATTCGCACATCCATGACGTCATTATCAATGATTTTCCATCCTTGCTCCACCATGAGATCGCGGACAGTTTCGGCGAATCCGACGACGTACATGGCCGCACCGACCGCGTTCGCAACCGAGAAGATCAAACCAATAGATCCACCGAACTCGGGTCCCAACGATACCNTTCACACTATTAACCTGCATTGCTACAAGGCCAAAACTTAATTTTTTCGTTATTGATCAAAACATTTTGACTACAGTAAAACCCGGATATAAGAGCAGGCTTGGGAAATTGAAAAGTGGCTCTTATATCTGGGGTGCTCTTATATCCGTGTCTCTTATATCCGGGTTTTACTGTATAAACAAGACAGCAATTGCTTGGCAAAGTGACATACCGACTGATGAGGAAGTACGCACCGCCGCCCTTCACGTCGCCGTTAGTGCAAATTGCACACATCGATATTGCAGTGATAGTCGTAACAGTCGAAGCCAACAGCACGATAGCCGAACCCAGAACTGAAAATTGACATTGGGCCGGTTTCACATTGCGTACTTTAGCTAAAGTCGGACTTAAGGCCTATCCTTTATCATTGCGTTAAGTCCGACTTTAGCTAAAGTACGCGATGTGAAACCCACCCATTGACTTAACAATGCTTCTTAATGTCTTTTCTTACTGCCAATTTATCGTTTCCTACAAACCTAATTTCATGCGTAACTGCGGCCACCATTGTCTATGGGAAATGTACGGTTACATTTTTCAAGCGCAAATGACAGATTGGCTGCGAATCTACTCAATTCATATATAATTTAATCAAGCACTCAGCAGCGTTCTCATACGAAGCCGATAAGAATTTACGGCACATTCCCAAAAGCAACGGACCACGGAAGTTTCATGACTATGAAAGTAAATGAAATCCTTCAGTTTTAAATAGTTTCATTTGCATATTCCATATCGAATTAGGCTTGAGAACAAATTTAATGAATTTATGTTAAATCGGTATTTAGGGAATCGGCTAAAATTACCGTTCAAATTCTACAGTACGCATAAAATATTGAATATAATGCTCTTGAAAACAGAAGGAAAATGTTGGAAAGTGCGCATACTTAATCCGGCTTGGCCAGCAACCCAGCTGATGCGAAGATAGAGCATGACGCCCAGGATGTTGAGCAGACATCGGACGAAGACGCCCTCGATCCAACCGAATTTGACGCGCGCCGCCGAGGAGGGCGGAGGTTTGAACTTCTCCAATCGCGACTCCGCCAGCCCTTGGCCATCGAAAATTTCGTCATTCTGGCTCTGCAATTTAAGTGACTATATGTTTTATTCAGGGAGTTTGCAAAACGTCAAGTCTGCCATGTTTCAACTTGAAAGGATTTACGGCATTCTAGGCTTTTTAAATAAATCTTTTGCAACTGCAGAACTGCAAGCGCGGTGATTGGTCCGAAACCGGAAATACCTAAAGTCGAACTTTCTTATTCGCTGACAGAGAGCCGCAAGGAATACCGTAGTATGTTTATTATCGAAAACAGAGCACATTCGCTGCGACGCTCATACAAGTGATCTTTACCGCTATATAACCAATACTTCATTTTCTTGTTACTGATTAAAGAATTAGGACGATATTTTGTGCGGGTGATCCCAAGCGACGCAAAAATTGGCTGGCAAATAAAGGAGAAAGCGCTAAGACTTGAAACGAAAACAGGTTGCTTTGTGGTGCGAAGTTTACTGCTGTACTAGTGCGTCATAAGATCTTTGATATTTCTATTCGAGACGACAAAGCAACTCGCGCATTTCCACAACAAAAAAACCCAGTTTTGAATCACTGCAGTGCAGTTGAGTCGGGCTATTTGAGTTGAAACGACTGTTCAAATGCTGGCTGTATTGGTTAGGTATGCAGCTGCGGCACAACTGACTCTCGTTCGACCTACATTACGACGGCTCATAAAGAGAAAATGCTATCTGCAGCGTGTATAAAGGGCGCGCCACAGTGGACGGCCACCTGTTAACCAGCGCACCAAAAGTTAATTAAAAATTTATGACGTCACTCCGATGGGATGCGTGGATGTGGCGGTCTGGAAATTGTTATAAATANGACGGCCACCTGTTAACCAGCGCACCAAAAGTTAATTAAAAATTTATGACGTCACTCCAATGGGATGTGTGAATGCGGTGGTCTGGAAATTGTTATAAATAATTGACTTCCAAACAGTTGTAATAGCATTAAAATGCCGCTTTAGTTTGTTCTGCTCTCTTCCGACAAAAGCAACAAGAATGTGCGCCAAATAATCAAGCCACCCTGACGTTATAACTGTAAATCTATTTCGTGTCCATGCCGGCAGATTAAACTGCATACCGTTTTTGTATGCTGCGTAAATTGTAATTTTGCTGTTCTGTCCCGTTGCGGCAATAAATGGTCCTAAAGAAGACCTTTGTGGTGCTCATAAGACAACAGACACGACACCGCGGATGCTGGGGTACAAGTCCCGCATTTGCATAGCTATTTCAGCGACTGCAATGCATACTGTCTTCTATTTCTCGACACGACTAGCTTCCGCACAAAACCAGACGTCAACAACAATTTTCCTAAATCGGAACATCTCAACACCCACGCGATCGAAGCGTGACGAACCGAAGTCTTTCAATCTTTAATATCTTGCCCACCCCTCTGCTCTGTGACGTGATGGGCTAAATATGTGGCAGGGAGTGCGAAAGGCTCAAGAGGGCGAGCTAGAGACCAGACATCCGATCGAATCGTTGCGCTCCTCAGCGGCCGCCCAACTAGTCGTCAGTGACGCAAGCGGCGCAAAAAAAGAAGAGAATTCGGGTGCGCCCCTTCTCTGCCCGTCTGAGGGCTCGTATTGATTTCTGACCCATTAGTGAGCGGCTTCGAGAGAAACCCAGCTTCCTGATCGGATGATAGTTTACATGTTTTGCTTCGTATTAGCTTACACTGATGCAGTTGAGAAAATTGGCCGCAACGTCACGCCATCCTCGATCAACGTGATTTCGAATGAATTTCAAAGCGTTTCGCCTCAGTTGTACTGATACCGTTACCACTACAGTGGGAAACTGTTCATACCAATTATTCTGTCGTCTACATGTGAGTACGAGGAGGGAGGAATCGAACTGACTCAACGTCATATCGGAAGAGACGTTGGCTCATAGAGAAGTGAGCACACAACCATTTTAGGATGACCACTGCACAATGATAGCATTCATGCTTTAAATTATCTGGGGATTCAAATAAAAATGAATCACTAGGTGACGCTCTAACATAGGTAAGTAGAGGACCCGGCGGATTTAGACCGGTATAAGTGGTTACGTTAACAATCGATTGTTGTCCTGTACAAAGCATAGGAAGCGGAAAGTTGGGGTTCGGTCAAACGTGATCGCTATAAGCGAATTACTGATATGAGCGAAATCACTGTAAACTATTTCTACTCTAATTTCAACAATCAGTAGCTGTGCGTCGAAAATAGTGAGCAAGGCCATATCGACGGTTGAAAATAAATTCATGAGGATTATTGTTCTGTGTTCTTTTTCGCAAGACCATCTCACCTCACAGAGGGAAACGGAATGCGAAAATGGCGTCGGCGCCCACTCAAAGCGTCTCCTTAATACGAACTCCATCTTTTTTGCCGTCCCAGTTTTCTCGTAGGTATTGAGGGTTGATTTCGGCGCTATTAGGGTTCAACGAGGTGTGCTTATTCAGCGACCAACATCCTAACAATCCACCAATGCAAGATAGCAGTCGGAACACAGTCACTGGATGGGCGAACAAAAAATCAAGTGACCGATCAAACGGATCTTAGTCGATCATGACCGTGATCATGATCAGTGACTGTATGGTGGGCGACATTTGAACAAAGGGAAGTGGACAAATGCGTTTGCTGTTCGGATACGTTCCCTTCCATTCTCAATTGGTGAGCGCCTTGGGAGTAACCGCTAGGACTCGATGGAAGCATGGAAGCGACAAAGCGTCAGCCTAATCGCAATTCCAACGACAGAAATGGGAGAACCGACCACTGCCACTACCCCCTGCGCAATTGTCCGCTGAGAGCGTCTATCGACGCCATGAATAAGTTAATCTATATGCCATATGAATGAGCAATGCCATGGGCGCTGTGAATGGGAGTGGAAGGAAAATGTCTTCAATGACTGCAAGCTCCTTTCCTATCTTCCAAGGCACGCACACGCATAATAATGCATCTACAGTAAAATTCGTCTATATATACAGTATTCTGCTTTAACAGGTAAAGTTTGGCAGGTCCCCTAACTACCGGTATAGACGAATTTCACTGTATAGAACTTCCCTAAGACAGTGAGGCATGTTAGTATTGTGATAAACGTTATATCGTCGCTTTTCTAATTCTTAAATGTTTTCTCTACAAGTAGCTAAACAATTACGATTTAGCAGCTCTCTGCTTAAAAATGAAACTGCGATCAAATGTAGCTGTAAATAATCTACCATATATTGCTGTCAGCTGCCAATCAGAAGCAGCTTAACGGTAAGTCGATTACACTCTAAAAATACATACTTCACAGTAAGTTTGTCAAAGGTAGATAATATATGGTGGATTACTTTCGGCTAGAGGCGACCGCAGTTCCCCTTTTCAAATACTGCAATTTAATAACACTAGCAAGTTGAAAATTGCCAATTCTGCTTATCTCAAAGCGATTAAGGGCATACGACGTCACGTACGACTAGTGATAGGCGCACGTGAGTTGTTAATTTTATTGAAGGCAGTATCAGTCACTTTGGATAGAGTGATACTTCCTCCCCTTTGCCTACGTAGGCATTTCCTGCATAGATATACAACATCTAAACGTTTGCCTATAGCTATGACGAAAAATTGTCACGATGCCAAGCGTCTCATACTGAAGTAGTCTACCTAAGCCTAAATTACGTTATCGCTTGAAGCAGTCAACATAAAGCGCAAGGCAGCTATTCAAGGGCATAGTACAAAGAAGTGGGATTACAAACTAGTAATAACTGAAATAAATTGGAATCTAAGTCTATTTACCGTGTGAAATGTCAAAAGATCATTGAGCAGAATAAAGAATGATGTCATAAAGATCTCAGCGTACAATACGTCACAGTAAAACATCAGGCACCTCAAATATCACGACACTGCAGAGTAATGATGAATGATGACGTATCAAGTTAACTCCCTATAATCTCACTGGCAATCGAATTTTCCAGTCCTGATTCACGATTATCCCTCAGCTCAGCACAATATTAAGTGGCATTTAGCGTAAACTGCGATAACCCACTGCACTTGCAGTCAGCACGCAGCGCATCGTGTACAAAATATAATAAAATATAATAAAAGGTCGACTGATTCTGGGAGAAAAGTGGATCGTTCAGTGTCGAGGCTAATCGAAGATCTTTCAAACGAAGATGAAGAAAAACAAGCGATAGCAGCAGCAAATCTTTCAGACTGTATTCGTATCTATCTCAACTACTTAACAATCGCGACTGAACAATAAAATTCGCTATAATTCAAAATAGTATATCATGAACCTCAAACTTTGCTCAAGCGGGCCTTAAGCTATTTCAAGAAAGAAAAGATGACTACGACCCTCGAGCAAACGCAGCTACATGACGAATAGAAACGCGCGATTTGGATAAATGAATACTCTGTTCGCTGTTAATTTCGCGTCGCAGAACGGCGACTCGTTTAATCAACGCGCCATGAGTAAACTTGAAAGTCAGAAATTCCCGTCGAGACCCCGCAGCCGCGGCAGTTTGAACTCTGCTTTAAACAGCCCACGCTAAACAGGCTATCCTAAATGCGCTAATGTCACAAATTTTCACATTTGACTATTTTCTGACCAATGAGCCGAGAGTTTGCTTAGAACGCAAAATTAGTATTTACAGTGAAATTCATGTAAAACGGCCAAAATAACCAGTACAAGCAAAATAGTAGCATAAGCGAACATCATCGTATAAGTAACCGCGACAACTATGACCCGTTCAGCGACTGTGACACTAACCTAATAAAATCCTAATCGAAAGAATTTCACAATTGACTGTACCTTAAACTCGTCCAGCTCCAAAGTGACGACTTCGTTCGGCCTTCCAGTAAGGAGGGCGATCATAGAAGGGCGAGTAACCATTCCTCCATCCGCATCGCTTGAATTCAGGTAGAAGTCGATAATAGGCGGCTTTTCCAGTGTCTGCACATTACTGCAACGGAAATAATAGCATATGGGCGAGATCATCAAGTGCAAACTGCCATTTTGCCCTAAAAGGATGACTTTGACGCAATCTTGCTGAAGATCGTGGTTATACTCGTAGTTTTACTCAAAATTTTCCAGTTTACACAATGCAACGTCATAATCCAAAAATAAAAAGTTTAGCTACGAGTTTAGGTGAATTTAACGCTTTCCCTTCATCTGGAAGCACGTAAAATGTTGTTTTTACCCACATCAATTTACTTGCGCTTATTGGTAAGGTTGAATGCGGGCTGCAAAAAATCTAGGGTACAGGAGATTTTCTAATCTAACCCTTGGTTATGGTATTTATCGTCATATTTTCTTTGTATGCAAATTTCAGAGCAAAACTAATATTTAACTCTTTTCTTCAAAAGTATTCCACTATAGGAGAGAATGTTATTAAGTAGAAATTCTGAAATCAACGATAGATAGATCGCTTGGTTTCGCAAAAAAATTAAATGGAACAGCATTCATAACAAAAATTGCATGAAAAAAATTTATATAAAGAGAGAACAAAATAAATAAAGGCATAGAAACAAAATATCAGCACTCGTACTTAATCTTGCAAAAATAGTTTTGCTTGATGCCGTGTAAAACTACACCATACTAACATTACTGTCCGTATTACATTTCTGCATTATCGAAAATTTAACCTAATTTAATCTTAATAATCAGCTCTATGAGGCTAGTCGGAAGATGATCATTTTGGACGATACTAAGTTACTTCTCATTTATAATGAGAACGACAAAAATATTTTCATTAAAGCTGCCAAATTAGCTGTCTACAAAACAAGATTTGGCAATATTTCAAAATTTAAGGTACGAAACATTATAATATTCTACCTCGCTAGCAAACCATATAAACACACAGCAAGACCACAAAGCAATATGCTCAAAAAACTATCACTACTGAAACAGCTGATAAGTCAATATTTTTCGATCAGTAACAAGAAATCTCGCCAGACACCGCAATTGGCAAAGAACACCGCTTTTTACCAAGAATGCTAATCGTTTCTAAGTTTCTACATGCTTAAATTGATAGAAAGAAGCGCTATCGACTTTCGAAGCAGTTTGCTGAATTCAATCCAAGAATATCAGTTACTGATCGGCATATTTGGTCATAACAGTGCAACTACACTATGCGTGGAAGAAAAGCGAACAAAAAACTGACCGAAAACTTTTATGATTGATCGTATTGTTCTCAATGGTGCTGGAGGAGTCTTGCCTGTGGGGTTTGTGTTCATCGCCGACAGAAAAGTGGACAGCTTTTCCAGCGGGATTATTGGAGGGAGGATCGTGGGGGGCGACTTGAAATCGCCCATTCGAGGAATCGCTGGGTTTTCGAGGATTTGTGTTGTTAAGTTCCACGCTGTTTGGCTCGACGATATTTTCTACATGGAATCGACTCGAACTCGACCGGTTCATCCCGCTCCCATCCAGCGGCGCTCCCTCGCCTTCAGCAGGCAGAAATGACTTCTCCTGATCTGTTAAAGCCATATCTGAAACAGCCTCAACGCTTCATTTTACAGCATTAAACAGCACCACTATTTTTCATGAACCGCCACTCATTATACACCGCTTATCATCATAATTCGTCACTCTTGCATTCAATTTTGTGAGCCTCGCATTCGATTAAAATGCAAGTACGACGAAATTTAATATGTGAATATTAAAACATATTCCATCAGTGAAAAATTATGATGAATTGCGGTGTAATGTAAAGATTGGCCAGGTTTTTTTTCGCGCCGCGCGAATTTTCTAAATTTAACGGTGTTCAAATTTCGCTCAGCGATTCGTCGCGCAGTCCATTACAAACTTTTAAATAAAGCAAGTTGGCGCGCTTTCTATCACTATAATTAGGAAAACAAGTCAGTCTATCGACAGGGGAATGTGACAGCAGGCAGAGTAATTTGGTCGATTGATGCATTATGAACGCCGCTTAATAAGAGGCAGAAAATACGAAATCGGACACGGTTGAGGTTGGACAAGCGCAATTTGATCTCGTAACAATGATAAAACATGACATTCCACAATGAATTAGTCTCCTAACAATTTTCATCCATTTCTCATTCACTTTTTCAGCTTCGTACAGTGCAGAAAAGCGATTAATTTGTTCGCCATCACCGTTTTCGTTCATATTTAGTCGTATAAATTTCATCTATATCGTATTATTTTCAAATTAACAATCTGGCAGCGATTTTTATAATCTCGAAGCAAGGCACGCGCAACGCATGATTATTGCAACATGATCCAGAATAAAAACCTGCGGAGGGGAAATGAAAGCAATCCCTCTTTCATGAATCTATTAATAATCGAGCGGTGAAAACGTCTGTTCAGTGCAACAGCGCTATATTCCTAAATATTCTACACAATCACATCAAACTCATACAATTTAAAAGCATTAAAGCTCAAAGATCTCACGATAATATTCCCCCTAATGTGAAAGAAGAAGCAAAGAGGAAATAGGAAGAGGCGATAAGAACAACACGTCAATTTGCAAATGATTTTGCAAGCGCCAATTCGCAAATACCTTTCTAGCGCCAATTCGCGCTGAAATCCTAATTCTTGCCCTATCGCCTCCTTAACTTTCAAAAGAGCTAAGCTGAAAACCGATTCGTCGAACAAAGACGCGGCGGGAAGGAATAATTCGTGAGCATACAAGCTGATTTTACGCATTACACATACATAGACCAGAACGCGCTAGCTGGGGCCGGTTGCCCGTGGCAACCATACCAAGGCAGACGGGCAGAGAGGCAGAGAGCGCTATAGAAGCGGGTGTGGCGGGAGCAATGGCTGCGCGTGCTACGAGACAGGGAGCTCGTCGCGATCGGTCAACCGTTCAACCAGCAGCTATCTAGACGCTCTCTCAATGACGCCCCTGTGGAGTACACTACTCGACAGAGGCGACGCTCTTGACTGAAGCGCGGCCCACACAACAAGCTGCACTTCAGTCGTGGTGTCAGTAGGTAGGGGTAAAGATACGTTTGTGTTTGTTTTGGGTGACTGAGGAAGACAATCAAAGATCGCTCTAATGGCTTCATATTTCTACGTCACTCTGGTCATAATTATTAGCAGCACTGCCATCACAGAGGCGGTTGTGGTGGTTGGCAAAACATGAATTACGCTTCAATATCTGCAGTCTCAGCAAAAGATTGCTGTTTAACGATCGGCTTAACGCGTGCGTGACGAAGCGATTGAACAGATAATGGCGGAATACACAAAGTTATCGCTTTAACTAGCTTTACGTCATCGCCAGTTACCGTCACGTAGTGGGCGGGTTGCTTAACAGACAGGGGCACGCCGTTCTTCCACATCAAAGAGCAAAATTGGTTCAACGCTTGGACCATATTAAACTCTTTTATTTTGCTGAAAACTTGCATAACAAGCTGCTGCATAAAAACAAGTGGCAACCAGATCAAACATGCTCATCTATCAAAAAGCAGTGGAAGGAGAGGCGCAAATTTTTGCGATGACATCTAGGGAAAGGTTATCGCACAAGTATTAACGGCTTACGTCAGCGCACTACAGCCGATACGCCTTACTAGCAAGCGCCGCGTTCAAAGTGCTAAACAGGCGAACGAGCCTATCTACTCAGACATGAGGCCCCGGTGCGCGGCTCGAAAGCAAAGAGACAACAATGGGAGCGACAAATATTCGCCACCGCCTCGCTTTCTCTCACGCCTGCGGGAACTAGCTTCCGGCTGCGCGGTGGTGGTGAGCATTTCCGATTCGGCGCCTGGTGGACAGACCAGTGTAGCTAGTCCAATCGAATCGCCCCCTGACGCCAACCCTCATTGCCTCCCGCCTTGCGCCCATTGACTAGCAGCTGCTGGGAGAGAGTGAGATGGTCTAGACCGCTCGATATTTCGCGCGCGCACGCGTGCACTAAGCCACGCACACCCACAAACACACATTCACACACGCTAGACAACGAGCCAGTTTTACGCTTTGATCCCAACAGCAAACCTCATTCGAGCGCGCGTGCAAATTTGAAGAATTCATTTTAGCTGCTCATTTGTGAAGAGAACGTGAAGTAGCTGAAAAGAAGAATTGTCTGAAGTAGTGAACAGCAGCAAATTACCATTTTAAATTCGATTAAATATTACCGTAGGCAAGCTGAGTATCACATGGATCGTTAGCGTGTGAAACAACGAATGCCAAATTGATAAAACATGATAGTCAGTCACGCTTTCGTGCTGGGGTCAAGGCTTTTATAATGCGACAAATAAGCGACAAATACGATTTCTCATTCAAAAAATACCAATCTCTTGCAATTGCGTAAGCAGACTGCTCTTACTCATTTTACCACGTGAACAACTAAAGGTATCGCCAGGGAAAAACTGGCCTCCCACCCTATTTGACCCAGTGAGTTTTATAGAAGAAGATAAAATATCAGCAACATTGAGATAAATTTATAATCACGATATTTTATGGCGTTGATGCTAGAAGTTATAATGAGCAACATTTGAGGAAGGCGGTGCTTTGCTAAAGACTATTAATGCTAAAAGATTAAAAAAATGAGCGCGCGTATTACATATCAAACACTATCCACCTCGTCTGAATCCACGATTTCAAATTTCTGAAAATTGTCAGACAACAGTCAAGTTCCGGTTAACTACATTTCGTTGCTGGAAATGCAGTATTGTTCGTATTTTTCAGCCATAGGTCGTTAATGATTGCTCAGCAGTCCTCGACCTAGGACCCTTGCATTCAAGATCAGTTCTGGGCTACAATCGTTGTAACTGTAAAAGCTCCGATAGAACTTAGCCATTGCTATGCGAACGGCTCTTAAGCTCCTATTATCAATTATGATAGTGTTCGAAACAGATAGCGATTATTATGCAAACTCGGCGTCTCAGCGAATGCTACATTTTAGGTAATGTGTATTCGATAGTCGACTACGGCATCGAATAATCAATATAGAAGTATGAATCACGTTGGCAGCGATGACTTGGCTACCAAATAGTAGTGACTAATGCTGTACTAGCGTTCCCAAAAGGGCCGGTCTGATTCAGATTGCTCGTTCAGGCGTGTCACAATACAGCATTAAATAAATAAGATCTCGGAGTGGTACTACGCACGCCTTTTCTAAACAAGCAAAGGAGCCATAAAAGCAGACAGCAGAATCATGTCGGTGAATCAGCGAAAAGAAGAGTAGATCTGTCATAGAATTGCTCATTCATTTCCATTGCTCCGTCTCCGCTTTTTACTCGGCTTATTCATTTTCTCTTGTATTATTTATCCTACCGTATGTAAACTGAAAAATTCCTCGCTTTTGCCTGTCCCCTTCGCGCGGCAAGATTGCAACATTTTTCAATCGTGCAACTGAACTGCGCTATTATTGTATTGCTGCATTATTATGCAGCTGCATAACAACATTGTTGTATTACTGTACTGCAGAATTCAGTAGTAAAGAATTACCGCTATTGTGTACAAAGAACTCTTGTAGAACACATTTAATTCCTTCGGGGCAAAACTTATCAACTAAGACGATTCAGGTAGAGGCTGCTTGCAGTTATCGCACTCGGGAATGGCGATCTTGCGTACTTCTAGATGATTCGTGCAGATCGATAGCCGTTTCGCTCCCGATGTCTGAAAAAGAAATTTCGAATGAGATAGAATTTAAGTATTGGAGATAGGAGTATATGATAGGTTCGCGAAGGAAAAGGGCTAATTAGCAAAGAAGCACTTGCCACTTGCCCTCTGTAGACCACTGCTCCCGTATGCATTTTGACACTGTGAAGTACGAACCACAATCCATGTAAGTATCTAATACTAAGCCGGTTTCTGCAACCCTCCAATATATATAGCAATCTCTCATTCACCAAACTTTGCCCACTTCTGCACGCACATTATGCGAACTCGGCATCTCAGTGAATCGTATATTTTAGGCAAGATGAAGTGACACAGTCGACTACAGTGTCAAATAATCGATAACATGTGTGAATCACGTTTACAGCAATGTCTTGGGTCTCAAACAGCAGTGACTAATGCTGTACTATCATTCCCGTAAGGAACCATCTGATTCAGACAGCTTATTCGATTGTGAAACAACGCAAGCAAAACTAGCATTTCAGAGTAGAGGTATGTTAAACGCAGACGAAGATGGTGATCCTGATCCCCAAAATTAGCTCTCAGCGATATTCTGGATTCTATTTGTTTTACACATATAGTATAAATCCCTGCTGAGCATGCTGTCATGTCTGTATCTTTTCGTGAATGGTATGGTAGCTCAATAAACAGGAAATGTCATTTTAATTTGTCTCCACAATTCTCATTCTCCAATTCGGTTTTGTCTTGTTCCGAAACTTAAAAATATTTGTATTCTAGATAACTGCAAAGCACTTCTTTGTTTTACTAGCATTTCGAACAGTTTGTTTCCTTAACACATTGACGACAATGCACGTTTTTCGTTTTTTGGCGCGTGGGACATTATCGATTTTTTATTTTCTAAGCTATTGGGCTAAGGGACGACCAGTACAAGATAGGTCCTAAAGCGACTCTTGCCTGATTACAATGTTTGCATTCAAAAAGCATTGTTATGGCCACAAACTCTTCCGTAAAGCAATTCAAATCACGCGCCTCTAATTACGGTAGCCTTCGCGTACCGGGCGCCCTTTAGTCCAACTCTCTTCTTCGCGTACGACCCACCGGTGGGTCGTATTGTCGTCAATGTGTTAAGGATAACTTGGGAGAATTATAAACATAAAATGTTACATTATACGATTGCACATTTAGGTTCAAACAACTTTCTGTGAACAGTGTTTAATATTCTAACTACACTCCAAGCTGAGAATTGTTCGGTGCATTTTCTGTAGAGCAGTATGAACTCATATGGATCGACCGACCAACCGAACTCTTTACCATCCATTCACACTTCCAATAAATCATGCAATTGTAAAAGGTAAAACTGAAGAATTGTGCTTCACTTTTGGGAACTCTTTCATAATACTATAGAAAGTTGAGATTGAAGTTACTATCTCACTATGGTCTGTATCATCTTTCATCATGATTCGCAAAGCTTGCATTCAATTTCGCCAAACGTTCCTTCGAATAAAATGCAAAGATGATGAAACTGGTTGCGAAAATTTCGCGTTATGGCGCTAGCTGGTGCAGAACTGTTGAGAACAGAGATTTCGTACTTTCACATTACAGTCCTAAAACCATTTCAAATAATATTCAGAAAATGATGCTGGTTAATTTTTGGATTACTGAATTGCGGTTTCATGGGTGGCAAATCTTACTTCAGTGTACTATGTTTGCGTGTAACATCGATGAGAACAAAATTACTGATTTGTCAACAAGACCTTTCTGAACCAATGTTTCCGTAGGTGGAACTGAAATTTATCGAGGTTGATAAACTGTTATCAGTCTTTGATTAACACTGAGCTTGATATTCTGCGAGTATAGTTTCAATCACTATAAACAAAATTTACTTTCAAATATATGCAATTATATCAAATCAGGTCTTCAAAAGAAGAACTTGCACGTCTAAAATTGCAAAAAATATTCAGTCATATTTAGGTGAGAAGATATATTGTTCGGCGCTCCATAGGTGCAGTCCCCTTTCGAATCGGCAGCAAATTGTGACCATAGTGCAATAAAACCAAGCATACCACCCCCAATCTGAAGAAGAGAACTTAAAACTCTTACACTCAACATATTTTTCTTATTTTATTTTAGTAAATATAAAATACTGAAAGCCCCATATATTATGGAAAATGACTGCAGAACTTGATTCAGCGTATTTGCACGCTGTATTGGATATGGTAAAAAAACACCATGCTTGTATCGAATTTATTTAGCAAGCCTACGAAAATTATCAAATTCAACATAACTACAGTTTGAAATATCTAAAACAGTTATTTTATGCGTTCATTAAACAATGAGATTCCAGTTGTGTGAACGAGAGAATGCGCATTATCTTTATGTCTTAACGCTATTTGAAATATGAAAAACGAGTTTTACCGTAAGTATTGCTGCTCGATCAAGAACAAACATTTTTCCTATAGTGATGCCCCAGGACGAGTCGACTGCTTTTCGATAGAATTGATCAATCTAAAAGTAAAAAAGCTGTACATTGAACCGACACAAAAAATGAGCTGGGCTGCGCTCACCAATACTTTGATTTCGAAGGTTTGCGGTATGCAATTCCGTAATGGGCCTTGAATCGAGTGAGCCTAAAACGTTTAGTCTCGTTAAGAGAAACATGCATGTTTATTGACTTTGGAAACGCTGTGAAGCATAGAAGAGTAGAGATTTAAGCGAAGGAATACGACAAACGGTATTAAAATTAATTTCTGTCTCTAACTTTTATACATTAAGGCAAAGCCTAGTTTCTCACTCTCACTCTCAGCTTGATTAATGCCCAGAATTCTTCCTATATAATATTATTTTCTGTTTTTGATCTTATTTTGAAGTAAATTAAATTAATGATTCTGAAGTCACGTCAGAAGTGAAAATATTTTGCTTCTGAACCGACATTGAGATTAAGTGAGGCGAGCTGTTAAAATAGAATGTACATACCTGCTCATTGAGATGAATAGAAGCTATGCAAAGTGCAAGCAAAGCCGATGTTATAACAAATGAAAACATCACAGCCATTGGTATATAGCTGGTATAAGACGCGAGGTTTAACAGTGATGTGCAGATCGAGAAAAGGTAAGATAAAACGCTTAACATAACAAAAAAGGCAAAGGTGGAGTCGGCATGTTCAACGACCTCCGACAATTTTATGTAATCGAGGAAGACTTGACGTAGACTGGATTGGTCTTGTTGTAAAATAGCCCTGTCAAAAGCAATTGAATTTGCTCTAAACGCCATGCAGAGGAATGAACAGACCGACAAGCCCCAGGATAGAGGACCAATAAAGCAAACCAGTGAGAAATGGTATGAAGAAAATATATTGAGAACTGAGAGCCAACTGGGTGAGTATCGGATATCATGACGATACATATCGACAGCAGCCGTTGACACCATAACTGACACATAACTGACTGATAAAACGACTATAAATATCAACACGAAAATCATCAACTTTTTGTAGTGTTCCAAAGCACTTGTCGAAAGTGATATACTGTTTAAACAGATCCGCAATTTGATAAATTTTGGGGCCAAGATAAACGCGCAAAGTACAAATAGCGTACCAATCTGAACGAGTAAGTAACTTTTCATAGCGGTAACACTGGTCTCATGAAAAAATCCGTATTTCTTGATGAAATATACTGAAACTTGCAAACCCACTCTGGTTGCATTCAGTCCGAGAATTAACAAAACACAGGTGAGTATGAAGCCAAATATGCTAAAACTTTGGAATATGCCACGAAGTCTGGACGGCGGTTTTTCTTCAGTGGATCGCGAAACGTTGTTTTGTAACTTCATTCCAGCAAAAGTTAAGAGAATGAATAGAGGTCGAGTTATTCGACTGAAGTCGCCTTTTGATTCTTGGAAAAGATTTGTCGAATTTAGTTGTTTCTCTTCCATACTGACATTCGAATTCATTGGACGAACAGACATATCAGTGCGAAACGCTTATTTGCGAGAGCAAAATCAGGAATGACAATGAATTTAAGAACTAAGTGAACGGTTATAAATACTTGAAAAGATGTCGGCACTTCAATTACTCTGAATGCCACTGAAAATCGATTTTCAAAACTACTTTAGTCAACTTGATTTGTCATCAGCTATACGGCATGTGATATTGGATTGCGCACTGCTTAGCTGATGAAATGAGCTCGTGCTGGAAAACATGTGGTACGTTGATAGGTAAAAGCCATCTGTTCCCGTGGTTCCTGATTTTTACGGTTCGAATGTCACCCAACACGATTACGCGTTTTGTATGGCGCAGGATAAGCAATTTCTAAATTACCCACATTCAATCCCAAGTATAGTGAACGCAACCGCTTGTGTCACCTGAATACATTCCAAGCAAACTGTTTGAATTCTAGCAAGATACGATACTTAGCGCGATTTAAACTTCATTATGGGCACTTTTTATATGTGGCTGATGGGGGACTCCAATTTCTGAAAATTTGAGCGCGAAATGAGCTTTTGGCATAGGAGAATCTTAGAATAATGAAAGTGAGTAAAAACATCTCGTCTTTTCTGCGAAAGCTTCGACAATTCGTAGGAAATACGAAACTCCGCCTACAGACTTATGACACAGGACGCTCTCGCACTTGTGTTGCATAGCAACAGAGGATCAGTTGCCATGCAACACGCTGCATTTAATGATCAGGTTTTATGGATTTATCATCCAAATTCGGTTCTGATTCTGATCTTACGATACCCCAATATTGTACAATACAGAATATGTGTACCCGGTACTAACGATCCTGAACCGGAACCGGAACCTTTAATTAATTATTCGCGCTCCTTTCATAAATAGTCATTATGATACATTTAATAGTTAAAATAGGTTACAGCCTCTTATTCTGTTGGTAGGATTTGTGACACCAGTGGCGAAATGTCACGGGGCGTGTTAACGCGAATAGGCACAATTTCTTGCAAAGTTCGCTTTTTGAGCGCAAAACTCAATTGATCGACAGGAATCCAAGTTTATGCGCAGTTTGCTTGGAATGTATTCAGGTGACACAAGCGGTTGCGTTCACTATACTATCATTCTCGTAAAGAACCATCTGATTCAGACGCAGGGTTGCCATTTATACTTATTTTTAAGAGTTTTTCTTAAGTTTAGGTGCCTTGTCTTAATTCTTATAAGACACAAATAAATTAAGACAAAAAAGGAGCGGGAAAACGTGTAAATTTTGTCATTCGCTGAAACGTTACGATTGCCCTTTCATCTTTTTGTATTTCTGGGAAAGCATAGGATACTACTAAAGCCTATTCTTCTTTTTCATAAAAAAAAGAAACTTCGAAAAAGTCGCAAAAGCGATTTGATGTTTGTCTTAAATTTTGTCTTAAATAGGAAGCGTTTGTCTTAAAAAATTCTTAAATTTCAAAAAATTTGTCTTAAAAAGCGATTTTCGACCTGGCAACCTTATTCAGACGGCTTATTCGATTGTGAAACAACGCAAGCAAAACTATGATTTCAGAGTAGAGGTATGTTAAACGCAGACGAAGATGGTGATCCTGATCCCCAAAATTAGCTCTCAGCGATATTCTGGATTCTATTTGTTTTACACATATAGTATAAATCCCTGCTGAGCATGCTGTCATGTCTGTATCTTTTCGTGAATGGTATGGTAGCTCAATAAACAGCAAATGTCATTTTAATTTGTCTCCACAATTCTCATTCTCCAATTCGGTCTTGTCTTTTTCCGAAACTTAAAAAAAACAGCTGTATTCCAGAAAACTGCAAAGCACTTCTGTGTTTTACTAGCATTTCGAACAGTTTGTTTCCTTAAGGATAACTTGGGAGAATTATAAACATAAAATATTACATTATACGATTGCACATTTCGGTTTAAACAAATTTCTGCGAACAGTGTTGTATATTAAAATTACACTCCAAGCCGAGAAGTTTCCGGAGCATTTTCTGTAGAGCAGTATGAACTCATTTGGACCGACCAACCAACTGACCTCTTTATCATCCATTCACACTTCCGATAAGCACACAATTGCAAAAGGGAAAATTGAGGAATTGTGCTTTACTTTTGAGATCTCTTTCATAAAACTTTTGAAAGCTGTGAGTTAAGATTGCAATCTCTTAACGGTCAGTATCATCTTCTATTGTGATTCGTAATGCATGCATTCAGTTTCACCAAACGCTCCTTCGAATAAAAGGCAAAGATGATGAAATTGGTTGCAAATGTTACGTATTATGATGCAAGACAGCGTGAGCTGTTGAGAGTTGAAAGTTATACTTTCACATTACAGGCCTAAAACCTTTTCAAATAGTATTCAGAAAATCATCCTGGTTAATTTTTGGATTATTTAATTGCACTTTCATTGGTCGCAAATCTTACTTCAGTGTATAGTGCTTGCGTGTAACGTCGCTGAAAACAAAATTATTGACCTTTCTGAACTAATGTTTCTGTTGGTGGAACTAAAATTTATCGAGATTGATAAATTGTTATCAATCTTTTATTAGCACTGGACTGGACATTCAGCAAATATTGTTTTAACCACTATAAACAATTGTTTATTTCCTAATATGTTCAGTCAAATCAAATCAGGTCTTCAATAAAACAAATTGTACTTCTAAAATTGCAAAAATAATTCAGTCATATTCAGATCAGAAGATATATTGTACAACGCTCCATAGGTGCAGTCTCCTTGCGAATCGGCAGCAAATTGTGACCATAGTGCAATAAAACCAAGCATACCACCCCCAATCTGAAGTGAAGTATTTAAAACTCTTGCACTCAACATATTTTTTTTAAATTTTAGTAAATTAAATATACTGAGAGAGACATTTATTACAGGAAATGGCTGCAAACCTTGATTCAGTGTATTTGTATGATATATCGCGTCAGGTAAAAAAGAACACCATGCTTGTATCGAATTTATTTAGCAAGCTTACGAAAATAATTAAATTTAACATAGTTAAAATATTCAACCATTTTAAGCGTTCATTAAACATTGAGATTCCAGTTGTGTGAACGAGAGAATGCGCATTATTTTTATGCCTTAACGCTTTTTGAAATGTGAAAAATGAGTTTTACCGTAAGTATTGCTGCTCGATCAACAACGAACATTTTTCCTATAGTAATGCCCCAGGACGAGTCGACTGCTTTTCGATAGAACTGATCAACCTGATATAAAAGAGCTGAGCTTTTAACCAACACAAAAAACGAGTCGGACTGCGCTTACCAGTACTTTAATTTCGAAGGTTTCTGGTATGCAATTCCGTAATGGGCCTTGAATCGAGTGGGCCTAAAACTTTTAGTCTCGTTAAGAGAAACAAACATGTTTATTGACTTAGGAAATGCTGTGGAGCATCGAAGAGTGGAGATTTTACCGAAGGAATACGATAAACGATATCAAAAGTAATTTCTTTCTCTAACTTTTATACATTAAGGCAAAGCCTAGTTTCTCACTCTCAGCTTAATTAATGGCCAGAATTCTTCCTATACAATAATGGACCGGTAACATAATCGTGTCCTAAGCTGTTCTTAAATTATGCATTACTTAAGTCCATTATAAAACATAGCGCTGAGTATCGCTATGAATTACTTAACTGTAGGACACGATTATGTTGCCGGCCCTATATTATTTTCTGTTTTTGATCTTATTTTGAAGTAAATTTCATTACTGATTCTGATTCTGAAGTCACGTCAGAAGTGAAAATATCTGGCTTCTGAACCGACATTGAGATAGAGAGAGACGAGCTGTTAAAAATAAAGCACACATACCTGCTCATTGAGGTGAATAGAAGATATGCAAAGTGCAAGCAAAGCCGATGTTATAACAAATGAATACATCACAGCAAGCGGTATATAGTTGGCATAAGACGCGATGTTCAACAGTGATGTACAGATCAGAAAAAGGTAAGATAAAATGCTTAACATTATAAAAAAGGCAAAGACGGAGTCGGTATGCTCGACTATTTCCGACAATTTTATGTAATCGTAGAAGACTTGACGCAGACTGGACCTGTCTTGTTGTAAAATAGCCCTGTCGAAAGCAGTCGAATTTGCTTTAAACGCCAAGCTGAGGAAAAAAGTGGTCGACAAGCCCCAGGAAAGAGGGCCGATAAGGCAAAGCAGAGAGAAATGATATGAAGAAAACAGATTGAGAACTGAGAACCAACTAGGTGAGTATCGAATATCATGACGATACATATCGATAATAGTCGTAGACACCATAACTGACACATAACTGACTGCCAGAATGACTAAAAATATCAACACGAAAATCATCAACTTTTTGTAGTGTTCCAAAGCACTTGTCGAAAGTGATATACTGTTTAAACAGATCCGCAATTTGATAAATTTCGGGGCCAAGATAAATGCGCAAAGTACAAATAGAGTACCAATCTGAACGAGTAAGTAGCTTTTCAAAGCGGTAACACTGGTCGCATGGAAAAATCCATATTTCTTGATGAAAAATACTGAAATCTGCAAACCCACTCTGGTTGCATTCAGGCCGAGAATTAACAAAACACAGGTGAGTATGAAGCCAACTATGCTAAAACTTTGGAATATGCCACGAAGTCTGGACGTCGGTTTTTCTTCAGTGGACGGCGAAACGCTATTTTGTGGCTTCATTCCAGCAAAAGTTAAGATGATGAATATAGGGCGAGTTATTCGACTGAAGTCGCCTTTTGATTCTTGGAAAAGATTTGTCGAATTCAATTGTTTCTCTTCCATACTGACATTCGAATTCATTGGACGAACAGACATATCAGTGCGAAACGCTTATTTGCGAGAGCAAAATCAAGAAGGGCAATGAATTTATGAACTGAGCGGGCGAATAAATACTTGAATAGATGACGGCATTTCAATTACTCTGAAGGCCATTAAAAATCGATTTTCAAAACTTCTTTGGTCAACTTTATTTGTCATCAGCTATACGACATGTGATATTGGATAGCGCGCTGCTTAGCTGATGAAATGAGCTCGTACTGGAAAACATGTGGTACGTTGATAGGTGAAAGCCATCTGCTCCCATGGTTCCTGATTTTTACGGTTCGAATGTCACCCAACACGATTACGCGTTTTGTATGACGCAGGATAAGCAATTTCTAAATTACCCACATTCAATCCCAAGTAACATTAGTTGAAGTCATGATTTTTTGTTAGATTGAAACATGTCATCATTTTATGGTGCTCAATTATTCAATTGTAAAAATGTCCCGATTGAAGATCAGGAACCTCTGTCAACATAAAAATGTCCCTATTGGAATATTAAATTACTAATGTTCCCTTAATACAACTAGCTTAAGTTTGCTATGTTCATTTTCAAGTAACCAAAAAATTTTAATGACGAAAATTAGACTTCTAAGTTTCAAAAGTCCTTTTAAATCTCAGTTGAAGCGAAACTTCAACACGAACACAAGACAAAAATATAGCAAGTCTGTAGTAATGTTACAAAAAGTATAACAAAATTGCTCCTAGATTTTCATATGAGGACAGGAACTTTCATCTCTTTGTCAAAAGGAACAAGAAGATCAGGACATAAGAATGTGCAGAGGAATACGGAAAGCTCTCTTATACCTATCTCGACTGTATTGTATATGCTGCACAATACGACAGCAATAGTACTATATTTAATTCTTCATATGTATGCATCAATTTTTGAAAACTTGATATAACTGAAAAAACGAGAATCACTATTGATACCGGTGCTGAAAAAAGCATCTCATTTACTTCAATCTACTTTCTTCTTGTATCTGTTCCAGCGACTTTATTTGCTGTCCATTGCTATCAAAATTATTGGAAGATAGCCAGAGTTGGAAGGCTTTGTGCAAAGGCGCCCATTCTCGATCGAGAATAGAGTACCTGAAAAATATGTGTTTTCCTTAAACATGATAGAAGTCAAACGAGGGCGAGCTAATTTCGATGACAGACACTTCAGCAGATTGTTAAAATTTTACTCCTAAATATCGCAAAAGAGACAGGATGAACTGTTCATTCAGTTCACGAATCAATAATTGGGCCATTAGACGATGAACGAACGGCCACGGTCAGTATGCACGCGTTCAAATGGGCATATCTTATGTTGTTTGTATCCATCAGAGGTTACTTCCAATATTGTAAAGTATTAAACTCCGGGCATTCCCACTGTCTGCGAGCCGCGAGTCCATTTGGTCCGTCTGCGCGAAAATCAGTTGTCGCTCGTCAACAAACGATCAGCCATCATTTGTTTACTGGCAGCATCGATAGTTCGCAAAGTCTTTTCCGCAGTATTTACGGGGAGGGGGGACTGCATGCAGCCTGGTAGAGAAAAGCAACCAGTTTATCTGATTGGGCGAAGCATTAAAATAAATGCTGATATAAAATAATATTATCACCTGCCCTTGGGTCGAAAAAACTGTTACATTTTACAATCAGTAAAAAATCATAGTTATAAAACACGCGCAAAGAATACGCACCATACAACGTCATAATTTTGCCCCTTTATGACGTACTGCTGTCGACGGACGCATTCGAACGTGAAACCGTAACGCAGAGCGGCTCGATTCGACCGAGGATTTTTATTGTTGCAAGTCCACTCCAATCGACGATTGCCGAGTGCGAACGCTTCTTGCGCTAGGAGGAATATCGCTTCGGTCTATTTCGCCGACCGCTGCATAGAAGCGCCGAAGAAAACGTGGCCTGAAGAGCGACCTTAATTTTTGTGGGCCAGTATTACTTTGTCACTGCGTTTTGAAATTACAGCTAGTTTTCTCGGATGAACTCTCTACTTTTTAAATTAAACTCGCTGTATCTGCTTGAATATGTTATAAAAGTATGCTGCGTTCTTTAAAAATAACAAGACATGACAGGCCAGTCGTGAAACAGGCCCTAGTAATGTGAAAATGGTGTAAACGAACAAGAGAATACAGTGTCAGGCGCAACCGCGCCCTTAAATCAAATAAGCGCTTTTCTGGGTGCACTTTAAGTTCATGCTTTTGTAGTGTTCCGAGTTGCACGGAGGCTGCGACTATGTAAATATTCGTTCAAATGACAATTATTGATTCTGTTTCCAAAGAATGGAGGCATTATGTACACAGTGGTCACGGTGACACAGGCATTGTTAAGAACTTCTGGTTCTAACCGATCGACGCAGAGCATGACTGGCGCATCGGCAAACATACGGCGCCTGTCTCCAAACGCAACAGCGTCATAGATTCGGAAGTCACGTGACTATCTTGGCAGAATAAAATGTCCTGTGAGTTGAGAAGCACACCAGAATCAATCTAATCGCGGTTAGAAAAAGTGCGCTTACAATCGCTGTGATGCGTTTCTTGTTGCTTATCGCAGTTGTCCAGGTTTTTGCGGTTGTGATTGCCGTACGCGTCACTGAGAAGGTCAGTTGATCTAGAATAATCTGTAAATTTTTAGGCATTCGATGAATTCACTGGTTTGACTTGAACCTGCATGCCAAAACGCGGCAATCAGAAAAGTTTCATAGGCGATGCTATGGTAAATGCAACGACATAATTTGCTGGAAAGCTTTTAAATGAAGTGCAATTAGATTATTTAGTAGCAGCATAAGAAAACGCATATGCATAAAGTAACCTCAAGCTACAAGAGAGCATAATAATGTATTGACTATACAATGTTATTTAAGATAATCCGTAGTCAAGGGTCAGATAACGGTTGGATCTTCCACTTGTCGTATAGGTCTATAAATTCGACCTGAAGATTATAAAAGAGAGATTTTTCGCAGTCACTCAGTTCTCAGGTTGAGAGTATGGTTATTCGCATGAATCTAGCCTTTCTTTAGCCAAAACGACCTTTAAAAGATAACTACTAAAGCATCAGTGTAGAATTAATTGGCAAAATTTAAGCGACAAGCTGGCGGAGCGAGATCGCTGCCAAAAAACGCTCCGATTGCCATTGTCGGCGCCGGATTCGCCGGTTTGGCAGCGGCCAGTCGCCTAATCAGCCTCGGTTACAACGATGTCACCATTTTTGAAGCAACTAACCGCACAGGCGGACGAGTCTATCCCATCGCCTTTGGTAAGTACGTCAGTTTCATAGGTGCTTGCACTAGTTTTTAAAAGCTTAGGTTTTTTCATTGAATTAATCGATTCATGCACTCCTACGAAATAGTCGCGAAGCTATGTTTTCGCGCTGTGAGATGAAAAAATAATTTTAACGACGGCTCAAAATAGACTAATTCATGAATAACTGAATGCACATTAAGTATGAATAAAACTGAGAAACTTTATTAAATGAGCATCAAATTATTAAATAAAATGATATTTGAGCGATAAAAATTATTAAAAGTTGAAAAAAATTTATTGTACTTCCTAATCGTGATTTTGACTAGGGTGCGTTATGTATCGCTTCCGCCGACGAAACTAAAGACAGTTCTTTGATGAACAGAAAATTAGATAAAAACATTGTATCAGGCGCTGTCAGTGTTCAATGAAAGCGTCGACTATTGTAAGCGATTGTAAGCGATTCATACGGCATTTGTTTGGGAATTTCAGCCGACGGCTATATTCAACTGGGAGCGGAATACATAAACGGCCGAAAAAATCCCATCTACGAAATTGCTCGAAACCTGAACGTTCTCGAAGCGGACAATGATGAGGAAGAGGATGACGATCCATTAGAAAACGGCATTCTTGCCGCCGGTATTAAATTATTTCTTGTTTCGCTGTAATATCTTCACTTCACATCGGTGTCAGCCGCAAAAAGACATAGCCGCTTATCATAGCCTTGAAAAATAAGACGAAAAGCGTGAAAGAAGCTAATTATTATTCAATTATTCACTGTACGACTACCGTTACTGCAAACTTCTCATGCAGAAAATGAATTCAACATAAAAATTTATGTATCTTTTACCAGAAACTCTCATCTGTCTTCATTTTTAATCTTGCTCATAATTTAACAGTGCTCCATCAAACATGACCGACCACCGTTTCAAAATTTCAGGAGATTGCACAGTTTCGCAGAACGATAGAAATGCATTCACCGAATTTGCCTCGCCACTTATGGACAAGTACGAGTCGATGGCCGGCCAAGGCGACCAGACTAGATCCATTGGTCAACTTTACTCGCAGGATTATCAGCGATTTTTATCGGTTCGTTCTGTTCAGCTACAACACGGTTACAACACTGGTAAGAAGAGGGGATACCTCGCACATTAGGAGGTCAACATGAGCTTCTCAAAGCGTCACCTTTCGTGGCGAGTTACCACTTTATTTTATCAATAACTATTATCGAAGCTAGATTTCTACGTAAAATAAAGTTTACAATGATCAACTCTTTTGAAGAATTTGCTTGATTCACTCATTACTACTTGGGTTCAAACTGAAGGAAAGATTGCGATAGTGTCCTCTTCGATACTCTCTATAATTCATTTCAATATCAATTATGCCTCAAACGCATTGAGAATATTCTTCAGAATCAGCGTGCTACGGACAAGAAAAGCGTCTACGACGCGCTCACACGCTTATACAGAAGTTCCTACGAGGCGGAGTGGTCTGCTGATTGGAATGACGTGAGTTTAGTTTTTAGTCAAAGTAAAGCTCATTGTATTTTCTTCAGCAACCTTTGTTGAATTGATAGGTCGTGATACACATTTCTTACTTTTTATTATGGTATTTGCGCGGAAGCTGCCATTTAGCGGTGTAAGAGTACCGTATCCTAAGAATATTTCGTCCGAGTGAGCAACTGAGGCGGACACAATCAGGAGCTTGCGGACTGTAAAAGCGCTTCCCAATCCTATATTTATTTCATAGTAAAGACATAACAACAAGAATTGTTTTGGCGAAACTGAGGAGAAATCGTAGCAAAAATCGAAACGAGTACCATTAAATTTTCTTTTTTTTAAGCTCAGCCTGCTAAACTACGACCAGTTCGATACGGGAGATTCCGAGAGTGAAGAGCACAGCATGAACAAGATGGGTTATAAGGCTGTCTTGGACTTTATCTCGACGAATGTGTCGCGCGATAAAATCAAACTAAATAGCCGTGTGACCAATATCGATTACTCTGGGAACGAAGTCAAGATTCGCCTTGAATCAGGCTTGCAACCAAAGACCTTCCAAGCGGTCATTGTTACAGCATCTTTGGGTCATCTCAAGAAATTCGCGCGTTCCCTATTTACTCCGCAATTGTCGCGAACAAAGCTGACCGCGATTGACACTCTGGGTAATAATTTCAAATTGGACAAAGAGAGACACTTTTGCACACTATTTTTATTAGAACTGATTATGACTAAGATTTTATTCCGAAGCAAGCAATATTTTAAAAATATATCGCGATCAGTTTCTTCTTTATCCATCATAGTGTTATTCGGCACTGTACAATGTCTTGATGAATTAATTGAAACTGTGTATTCGACCTTTTAGTATCTGAAATGGACCATTCAGCGCTAATTGAAATTACTAGTTTTACGAATTAGGCCTAAGAAATAAGAACGTGCACAGCACTATTTATAACTGCTCGCCTAATTTGGTTCTTGATAATCTCACAGATCTCAATAACTTGATTGCTTTCAGGTTTCGGCTCTATCGGGAAACTATTCCTCGTCTACAATCAGCCGTGGTGGAGTCAAAACACTGAGACAATCAACATACTTCCAGTGGACGGCTGTACGACCAACTCACCGGCGACCGATAAATTATTCACTACATTTCATCCAATGGCTTGGAACAACAATGTTTTGCAAGGGTGGTTGTCAGGCTCGGCTCCCGCCGCGATCGACGCGATGTCTGATGATCAGGTAAGAAGGAATACTATCGATGTGAGCAGAGATTAGTGGACAAACGCTATCGTGCGAACTGTAGATATTGCAAATGCCGATAAATCTCAGATTTTTATTTGATGCAATGATTTTAAACTAAAACATTTTTTTGCTTTCGCCAATATTTATGGCTAATTGTAGCTCATATCAGTATAAACAATATTAGGCACATCATTTGAAGCAAATTTAATGCAGTTACGTCTAATTAGCTTTACGAAACTATATATTCCGATTGTTCGCTCAAATAAGCAATACAATTGTGAAAATTCAGGTAAAAACTGCTGTCACCGGCGTGTTCCGCCGGATGCTTAGAAATAATACAATCCCTGAGCCAACTCGAATCCTTCGTAACAAATGGACGACTGATCCACTCTTCGGTGGCACATACTCCTATATCAGCGTTGCGGCGGCGAAAAACGGGGCCAGCTTCGATCAAATTGCCACACCGATCGTTGTGAATGGCCAGGCGAAAGTGCTCTTTGCTGGCGAGGCGACTCATCCCGACGTTTACCAAACAACCATCGGCGCCTATATCAGTGGAAGACGCGAAGCTGATCGACTTTTTCTGGGGAACTGGTAGTGATGAGAAAAGTAGAAAATTCGTCATCGATGAAATATGGTGATAATGAAAGTTGCTGTCAGGTTTACATCATATAATCTCTCTCCACTATTACGTCATGCTTATTGGCTAATTTTATATGGTGATAAAATTGTTCAAGTCAACCACAAAATACATTTCTCGAATTTACGTTGAAAGAAGAATCGACCAGGCTCAAATTCGCGCTGTATTCCAAGCACGTTAGAAATAGTTCATTATTTTCACACACGATCAGCTGATTTGCAAACAGGTCTATCGTCTGTCTGCGCCCATGCCTGCGTCTGACTTACTAATACCGTTGATCTTCGTAGTAAACGATTCGACTAGTTGATTGTAAAGTGCATAGCATAGCATCGCATTGAATTGGCAAAGGAAAGAGTTCACAATAGACTGAGTTCACGCAAGAGTAGTTGGAGAGAGGAGATTTTGACTATTCATAGGGGAGAATATTTATAATAATTGCTAAAAAGGCAGTTCGCTGTAAAAATCAGAACACTGTATCAGAATTAATGGGTCACCCTTTACAATGCAAGAACTAGTCAAACTTACAATGCCCGCAACGCGCAACAGGAAACTGATGAATTCTGATGCGACAGGTTGACGAACGAATCGACGAGTACTTATTGTAACAAATCAAAAGATATCGTTGCTTGGTAAGTTACTCGCGTGCATACCGTGTCTTCTAACCACGCGACTCTTAGTAAATACTTTCAGTCGGTCCGTATAATTTATGATGCCGCTGAACTTGATTCGATTTCAGTAAATAGTAAATAGTGCAATAAATGTCCGTCAAGAGATGATCAGATAATTTCTCTCTCTCCAAAGCAGTTTTTTGCCATCGCTGAATGATGGAGCTCAGATCACAATCTTTTCGAACTGTTTATCTGCCATAATGTGTGGTTTTCGCGACAAGTTTTTTACATCAGTGCTGTTACTATAATTAATACCTTGATTCTTGTTTGATCTCTCTTACTTGTTGAATCACTACTTTTGTTTAATTATTTTGATAAAATTGGATTTTTACATTGTTTTAACATCTGTAAAAATGATTTCAGTGCTGCAATCTCATACCGATTATAATCCTGCATTAATACGGCAAGTCATCCTAATCATTAATTGAAGAAATGGCAAGCGTGTCTCCTATTCGTTTTGAACAGGGAGAAGATCCAGTGTCTGTTAACGGTAAGTAATTACAAGCATCCATTTTTTTCTTATTTCTAGTTGAACTTAGATGAAAGTAAAGAGCTTACTACTCTCATGCACACAAAACATGAAAAATTATTGGTAAAAGATTTTGTCTCCGAGGTTCGTGGTCGACTCGACGTTAATCACCTGCTGGAAAAGTCGGTTATCCTACTCGATCTCAACGAATCAATCTACGAAGAAATTTTTAAAAGGTACAAAGACAGCTGCTTCTGAATATTTTTACCACAAATCATCTTTTTTCTCTAATTTTATGCAGCTGTATAACGGCAGAGTGATGGCATAAGAATCAAAGTTCATTTCGAATCTACACGTCACTTTGGATGACTCTTGAACTCGTTTTTATCTTTGCGTTCGAATTCCCTAAACTTTATTTGACATTTGTTTAAATCCATAACTAATACTTGCTGAGAAGTCGAGCACGTTCTAAAATATTTCGTAAATGTAAGCAACTGAACTTGTGGTACAACTACTACGAATGCATAACTGTTTCGCTCACTTTTTCATCGAATTTCGCGGTCGAAACTTCACAAATTTTTTGCATGTACAACTCCTTCTGTTCGAATTTTCTTACTATAAAATGAACTGCAAAATCATTCGGTTAAGGAACAATAGCATTTTCAGAATTATCGGCGAGTTGGCCACCAGAGATGCAAAGATTAATCTAGACGCCGTTCAAGAAGCCCTATTCGTTCAGGATGAAGGAACTCCCTGTAAGCATCTTTCAATATAGAATGCTTTCGAATCTCTATAAAGTATGGATATTTCTTTTAGTTAATAGTCTGCGTCAAACCCTGCAGAGTATATCGAGCACGGGAGAGGGTGGTATGTTCACATACGATCAAACATGGGTCAGCACCTTGTAAGTTTAATAAGACGAATGTGATAGTTTTAAATGTTAAAAATATGATCGTTTTCGAAGTGTTCATAAGGTGCAGTATCTTTGTTACATATGAAAACTTCTTACGAAGCTTCTGACTCTCCAAAGCTATACTAAAATGACTGTTTTTAGCCAGGTCCTGCTTCTTTTTTCATCATTTTCGAAGTTTCAATAGTGATATTTTTGAAGTAGTGGTTTTCATTTCGGCTCCCACGACAATCACTGAAACGTTCGCTCTATAACACGTTTAATTTTCATCACATGAAAAATCAGTGCGATCTCATTTAATTATTTCTCAAACCGACAAATAATGTCTCGATTTAGTTGCACGCTTGATGGGGTTGAACATCGAAACATTGCTATTGCTCGCCTTCATAGTCCGATCAATCTGGGACGAACGATGGAAGAAATTCGATTTGTAATTGTTGTCGTCGGACCTCCGAGAGAAGTGAGTTGTTTGTTCAAGTTAATGTTCGAGTTGCATTACAAATTGCAGTATCCGAATTCTGAATATGAGTGGGTGTGCTAGGAATTAGGGTTCATAATTAGTATTGAGTAATAGATCTGTGTACAGTAGAAACCGGATATAAGAGAACCGGATATAAGAGAAAGCCGGAGATAAGAGAATTTATTTCACTTCCCCTGAAGTCTCTTATATCCGGTTTCTAGTGTACTATTATAATATTATTTTTAAATTTCCTTTGGTGCATTTTGAAAGTTTCTGCCTGATCATCAAAGATTATTGAGCGAGTTTATGAATCAGGCTTTTGACTTCGGACTGAAAGTACTTGCGAAGTGTTATAAGGAAAGGGCCATCCTAATTACACATTGAGTTTGCACCAAACGGAGCAGCATGAGTTCTTTTCCTCCAATCCAATTCTTTCTGTACTTGTCTGTTGCATCAGGTGGAGTAATGATTGCAGAAAGGAACAAAAACCGTTTTGGAAGCGGCTCGCACTTTCGGCACCCTATTCGCCGACATTGATGTTAAGCAACGCTTATTACTAGCACGAAGTGTGAATGACTTCAAAGCCATCCTCATCTCGTCGTCCGATCAACGCGCGCAAGATCCCACACATTTTCAGCATAAAACCAACACCGGTGAAAAAGCAGTCAGTCGCTTCAAGTTTTAGTATCTGTTCATTGATTATGGTTTTATTGCAGAATATACCTGACACTAAATGGTACCCTGGAAGGGGAATCGCTCATGATTTCAAACTACGCATTAGATTGTATGCCTCGGACTACTATGACGGTAGGAGATGTTGATTTGTTTTCATGCTCAGCAGTGGTGGGCATGCTGTGAAAGAGGAACGCACCCCTAGACCCCCCCCCCCCCCCCGCTTGTACTCCTAAGATCCTATCAGCGCTCACCTCTCGCACCTCGGTGTCTCTTTGACTTTACAACTGCGCTATTTCTAGCTAATCTTTGTTTCAATTCATACTAATATCTTTTTAAGGCGTAAAAGATCGTCGAGCAATACAGAAAACTCTGAGCACTACCGTATTTCTCTTTTTCACTTGTTTACTGCCTGCAATTGCATTTGGTGTCTTCAACGACGAAAACACCAATGGACAATTAAGTAAGTTTATATTTTACTTCATTAGAGAATATACTTGCTAGCCCATGTTGGACACTTCTTGAAGCTTCCCAGACCTGCTACTGTAAGAATCAAGCATCACCTATGGAAATTTAATGACAAGTCAGATCGGGCGCTAAGATCAGATCAGTTCGGTTCGGACGGATTAGGCAATCGGTAGCTTAGCACGCGCTTCCTTTTTTTGAAACGCCGAAGATAATAATAGTGTCCTATTGAATATTTTGCATTCAAGAATTCCGGTTGCTTAAAACGAAGAAGTAGTCACGGCAAAAGAGTGAAGAGTCGATTTCCTCATCGAATAAAATTTGTCTCTCGAAGAATATTATAATCGAAATATGATGAGGGTTAGTATTTAAAAAAGGTTTGCGACCTCATTAGCAGAGATGTTCCTGTGGTTCGAATTAAGCGCTGCATGACAGTCACTCATTTTCAGACGTGAAGAAAGTTATTTTCGCCCAAGCAGTGGGAGGAATATTTTTCGCGATATTCAGCGGTCAGCCTATGAACATAGCGCTCACATCAGCACCCCTAGCTATCTATATCAAAGGTTTGTTTGAAACGGTTCCTCATCTAACCGTTAAAATTTAATATTTGCCTCACAAAATTACAACTATACGGCCATCTAAAAAGACACATTATTCAAGCTCAAGGAATGCATACTTCCTTCCCTTTAGCTTGCTGTTCAAAGTTGCAAAAAATTGATGCAGAATGTACTTACCCGATTAACCCAAAAATAAACCGTTCTTAGGGTCTACTTTTAAGATCTGCGAAGAGATTTTTAAACGGTCGTATTAAAGAAGTAAGCACGATATTCTGCATTTAGTAGTTGCGTATATTTTACAGTATTTCAGAAAAATATTAATTGTACGAGTCCTCGAATTTCGCGTTTTGTTTAAGATCTAATTTGAAGAGAACTTCTTAGAATGGAATGAAGAATCGTTAATGACTGCTGCTTAGCGTTCGTCAATTTGTCTATATCACACTCTCTTGTTTCAGTTATTTACACAATATCTGAGTCGTTTGGATATGATTTCTTTGCTATGTACGCGTGCGTTGGCCTTTGGTGTCAGTTCTTCTTGACTATCTGTGCATTTACGGAAGCGGCCAATGTTATGAAATCGGCGACGAGGTTTGCTTTTATTTTTTTAATAAATAAGTAAATTTACATTTCATGACTATTTGATTAGGTCAACGGAAGAGCTTTTTGGAATGTTCATCGTATCCGCCTTTCACCTCAACGCTTTCAAGGCGATATATAGGAGTAAGTTATCTTCTTGTTGATATCTGGCAATTTTTCTTTTAAAGTTTTACAAGAAGTTGTTGTATAGTTCTGTAGTCAACCTTTAACGGTGAAGTATGTGCGTGCCGATTGCATTACTCTTGATTTCAATAACTACCTTTTTCAGGTTTTCAAGAACACTACTTTCCCTGTGATGAAAAAAATTACACCTTATCCTCAAATATTACAAATATGACCAATTTATCATCTGAAATTGAACATTTTCCCACTGATTGCCATCGCGATACAGCCATTTTATTCATTATACTGACATTTGGAACTCTTTGGATTGGTCTTTCGCTTTTCAACTTGCGCAGTACGCCGTATCTGACGAGAGGAAAGCGTGACATTCTAGCTGATTACGCGCTCGCTGTCGGCGTCATCGTTATGTCGATTGTTGGCACTTTTGTATTTCGCCAAGTCGAAAGTAAGTAGAGTTGCTTTCGTGTGACGCCCTTTTATTGCACAGCGATTACTTTAGTATCGACAAACATACGGTCTGCTACAGACAAAAGCATCGTTAAGAGCACAAAGTAATCGTCCCGCAATTTCAGAAGACGTATTCGACGTTCGACTCAACGCGCCATACGCCGCGATCGCGCCATTCTGGACACTTCCGTTGTCAGCTTATTTCGTCAGTATGGGCCTCGGTTTCTCGTTATGCTTCCTTTTCTTCATGGACCAATGCATTGTGACAGCAACAGCTGAAAATCCGCAACACAAGTAAACTTTGTTTTGCATTAGAACGTGGATTATGCGATCTATTTTTTTAAATTTCGCCGTTAGGAGTCGCCTCATGAGAGTTTATCATATGAAAAGAATATAGCGAAAAACGCTCTGCGATTTTAAATATGGTAGGAAAACTGAGCTGCTTATTGTCACAAACTAGAGGACTCAGAAGCATTTCATTCGCCTACTTATCACTTTCGCTGTGAAAATTCAAAAATTTTCGATTTCCATGAAAACTGGAAAAAATTGACGAATTTTACAATCCGTTTCTTGAACACTGAACGCTTGCATGCATGCATTGTACACCTTGAATCTAGAACAAAAAACGACGAATCAGTGGATAGTCAGAACACTGTAGTGAGATGTACTTCACGATTTTAGTGTTTCAGGCTAAAAAAACCGACAGCGGCGCATATGGACTTGCTTGGGGTGGCGATTCTCAACGTATTCTTTTCCATAGTTGGAATGCCATGGATGCACGCCGCGATACCGCAGGCGCCGCTGCACGTTCGCGCACTTGCTGATATAGAAGAGCGCGTTGTTCAAGGTCGCGTTTACAGAGTGTAAGTAGCGTACCTAGTCCTGTGTCATTTTTCATAGCGTCTTCCTCGACGATCTTAATACTCCTAATTTTACGAATGATAAAAAATGTGAAGTTCGATCCCTCGTAGAAAATGTTTAGTCGTGTTCTGAAGTAATAAGTTCTGAAGTAAAATGAAGTAAAAAAATAGGATATCGTAATTGCTGAGTGACTAAAGCAAGGAATAAAGTCATGGTTTTGATGAAGATTTGTTGTAGCTAATGCGATTAAGAATTTGTGCACTGTTTGAGGATTATCGATTTAAATGCAGCTCACGTCAATCAATGTCTAAGTGATGTAGATAGAGACGGGCAAAGGTGGTTCTGACCAGTCGCTCTCGTTCGGCCGCGCGCCCAGCAAAAACGTGCGTACAATTGTGGTAGTGAAATTACGGTACTGACCGCTAAACGCTGAACGTAAACTTCTAAATTCTCTAAAAAGCATTACAGCAGAGATAAAAATCGTTAAACAACTCGCAGGCTATTTTTATGACATCAGCTTGCCTATATGCCTACATTTTGCTCAATAAGGGCTATAATAAGGTGAAAACGACCTGCGCAACACATACGGCTTTTCGGTTTTCTGCAATTTATTTAATAACGACGAATCGAGAGGCTCGGTTCCCTTCAAATTCGAAATCTATGGCATCGATTACCCCTA
>NIUQ01000537.1:0-46620 GCA_002796945.1 Plectus sambesii | reverse complement strand
ATCGCCAACTCTACTGCCGTTCCCACCAACACTCGCACCAGTTCCGCATCGATACACACGCGATCATCGCCTCGGTCGCTGGCGCCAGCCGTTTTTTTTTGCGTTTTGATCACCAAAGCCAAACAAACAACGCCACCGACCGCGTTCGCGCCAAGCCGCACGCAACAGAGATCGACCCATTTGAGTGACGCGCGTGTCTGTCTACAGCCGTACCACGTCGCCGTGTTACCCTAGTTGACACACGCATGACTCAGACGTATACAAATTTCCGGCTAGACATTTATAGTTCTTAGAAAGATCGATGTAACACCTTGCTGTATTAAAGGGCCGATAAGAGTTTAAAATGTGTTCGTGTTCATCACGAGTTCATGATGAAACACTTTACCGCGTTTTTCGTTACTCATAATCCTATTAGTGCGAATGTGATTTATCGATTGTACTGAGAACTGAAATTCTTCTAACATGATACACTCCCGCGCCCACTGAAAGATGTCAAAAAACCCACCCTGCGCAATAAAAACGCAAAACAGGTCAAAGCACGTGATATAATGATGAACCCGATTAGCACTCTTCACATGATCATCAACATCATCAACAAAAATATCACGCTCATCGGCGGCGTATTTCTTACGCCCTCTCAAAATCTGATCGCACAAGTCCTATTTAATTTGGAGAGATGAAGTCCTATTTCGTCTCGATCTCACTGTTTAATTCACGGCACTATCGTTAAACACAATCAATCCGTAGGTCCACTTTATTTCGGCAGTAAAGCTTGGCATTTTCACATTTCATATCACCACGGCATCAGTAATAGCTGCCAGTACAATTCACACACACACACACACACGTGCCGCATTGAGGAACATTAGACAAAAAGGATCCTACGGTTTAAAATAGCGTTGAAAGTAAATGATATGCAAGCAACAGTACACAATACATGCTCATCAATTGAATCGTTCAAACGTCCTCCCGCGTACGACTAGTCCGTCAAGCGAATATTATCGAATAGCTCAATATGTTGTAAGAATGCGGGATACAAGTGACAAATAAGTGATTTAAAGCTGAGCTCTGTTTCGAATGCTACTCAATTCGAGGTTATCACGGTTGCCTCAATATTCACGCTACTCGTAGGGTTCATTGGGCGTCATGGCATTGCCAAATTCATTACGACACCCATCAACTTATAAATATTCACCATATCCCCGTATGACCGTTCATAGTGCCGGAAAAGAATGCCATCATCTCCCTTGCCAAGAAGATATACGCCTGAAGTACACGCAAAATGAGATACTTGCACAAAAAGCTTAGTTAAAAGGACTGACCACCAAGTAGACGCGCTTCTCCAAGCGAATTGCCTTCGACTCCAGCGCGCTTTGCCCGTAACAAATGATAGAAAGTATCAACTCGCAAGAGACTGTGCCAGTTTGGCATCCAACGTTCCTTGGGTCCGAAAAATCGTCTCTAAAGCAATTCAAAATAACGGTAGAAGGAGGACATTGATGAATTCACAGTTAAGCGGTGATAAAAATGCACCGACCGGCCGTTCTTTTCCACCGATCGAGTTTTGTCGTCACAATGCACGGCAAAAATCGGCCGCCCGAGGCATTGTGAACATTGCTTTAAGTGGATAATGACGGGTTGCAAGGGATGACGCACCACCCAAAGGTGGGCATTGGTAGGGTAAAAGATGCCATCCCTACCAGTTGAGGGCAACGACCTATGCGTTTCCCCACTCTGCGCAATCGTGGCCATAAAAACTGAGGATGCAAATAAAATTTTAAACTACATGCGTTCAGTGGAAGGTGGCTAAGGAAGGGATATGCCCAAGAGAAAACTGAACGATGAACATGCTGGGATCATGGATTAGGGATAGCGAAGCCGTTCCCTCTCTTCAGACTTTGATACTCTTTTTACCATCGACAGCAGATGGTCTTACCTCTTTATCGAAGTATATTTCGCCGGCGAAATAAGTTCTGAACTGGTCGACATCGAATTTCTCGTGCACGACTGCGATCAACTTCACTCGCGCTTTGTCCAGCGTATGCTTGAGGAACGAAAGAGTCTTGGCCTCCTAGAAAATCGTTGGTATTTCATTTCATTAAACTTTTGTATTCATCAGCGAACATCCAATCTAAAAGTAATCCGAGAAGTCATACTGTACTTGTATAGTTGAATATAAGAGTACAGTAAGACTTCTCGAATTATTTCTAAAATTTTTTAAAAGTGTGTTGACGCCCAACGACGGATGATTTTGCAATAGTGCAGAGTGCGTGGGTTGGTCAGCCGTGACGTGAGCATGACGAATTTTCACTCGCATATCACGACCGACCAATCGCCGCATTTTAGCATTATTATTTGCAGTTTTATGAAATTGCTCTTAGAAAAGCCAAAACTTACTCTCCGACATAGCAAGCATCCCGGACGTCTCACCACCATCACCAATACTCGTTGGTTTTCCCACAAAACATTGGCCTGAAAATATGCGCTATTTATCGCGAAATAGTTATAAGCAGCGGAAGCGATACTGTAGCAGCATATTCAACTACTATTAGCAAACATGATTTTACATGAAGCTCAGTACTTACTATAATGTTGATAACAGCAAAGAAAAAGAAATTAAATGAAGATGGCTTAAATGTCCCGTCAGCGGTAGGATAAGTTTACAAAATTTCAGATTACGCGCTGTGGACTCGGAAGTTTGAATAGGGTCCTTGATAGGGTTTTAATGTACCACGCACAGCGAACACGTTTTGGCAAAATGCAATAAAATGCCACAAAAAGTATTTCTTACACTAAAATTTCTTATTTGATTAATGATTGTTACGTGGACTACACTCTCTTGCCAAGCATCAGCAAGGCTGAAACTAATACAAAGCCCAAACAGCTGATGAGATCAGTTCAGGGCGTTATGATATCAAAACGTACCGGCAAAAGTTTCTTCATCTCTGGCTCCTTCAGGCTGAGCAGTTCGCAGTCGCGAATAAAAGCATAATCCATCTCCTTACTACCCAATGTCCACTTCGTCGGTAGATTGGCATAAAGACATACGCAAAGAAAAATAATGAATAAAGCTATCAAGCCTATCAGTTTGAAAATGTCGTATTCACCCATGACGAACTCTGATCCCTATACCCAACCAGTCTTCTCCGCCCAAGGAATGGCAAGTGCGGAAGTCTGCACACAGTTATTACATCTCAGTCGCATTCTCTCAACGCAACCAAGACACAGCGGAACTGAAGAAACGTTATTCAAACCGACATATAACCGGTTTATGCGATCAAACGATGGCCTAGGTTCCAAGGGCCGCAGCAGCAAGGTGACGGTGAGTTTCCCAGGAAGGTAATTGATCGAATTGCCAGACGGAGTTCAATTGATCATTGTTCGAACATCAGACAAAGATGGAATAGCATATCATCACCAAACCGTGCGCTTATTCAGCAGCCTTTAACCAGTCCTACGTCGAGTGAATTATCCATCGATATGGGATCGTCGCTATAAATGTTCCGATGATTCACTGTGCGTGGGATGTGAAACGAAATATTTTGACGATGAGCATTCAAAAAAGGGAAGCAAACATATCCGGTTATAACGGGTTTAACATAATTAAAGTAATAAAGCAAAAGTAGAAAAGTTACATAGTAGAGGGACATTTTGAAGAATCTTCTAGTTTCGATTTCCATCGGAACTTACGACTTACTAACCTTTTATCTTAAAACAACGTAATAAGTTCGTGGCGATTAAAAGAATTAATGATGGCGGCGATTCCCAAACAAACGCTCAGATTAAATCAACATTCAGAATGAAAAACCGCGGCAAAGTTCAGTCCGGTAATTAATATTGGGGACGTTGTTTTCAAGAATAACCGGCTTTAGGTCGTATACCGGAATAACGACGTACAGTTTGCAATTATGCACGCGGATCACGCGACAGTTGGCAATGCCACAACAGTCGTCCGTTGCATATTTTGGATTGCCACAGTCGTTTGAAGCATTGTATTCAACCGGCATACGAACACTCGGCCAAGCCGGCGAATGGGTGTCACAGAGCGAAGGAATGAAACAGGAACGATTAAGCGATTTACGATGGCAACACGCGGCGGGTGTCTCAGAGCCATTATGCCTAATCCAACGGCATTTACAGAGAAACCCTCGGCCCACAAAAAAGAGAAAATGTAATATCTGATAATCGAATCAGGCTCTTTTGAATTACACTTATGGTTGTAGAATGCAACAAAAAATTTTATTGCATGCACAAAACATCGTGTGATGAGCGTACATGTGTCCTTCAGACGTAAAACATTCTTGGAGAAAATCCAGTACCGAAATTCGTTTATACCGATAATTGCGGGACCGGTCAGAATAACCGGTATAAGCGTAATTTGCTCAAAGCAGTCAAAATACCGGTATAAAATGTACATTATCCTTTAGCTACGCTTCTTGACTTCTGTAATGCTAATGGAAGAAATACAGTAAATGCCCTTCATCAATAATAATTAGCTCATTTTCTGATGGCAGGTCTACCGATTCTATTATCGGTATAAACGGACTTATGTGTATGGGGAGTTACGCTTTAGAACCTGTCAAAATACCCATGTAACGAATTACCAATATAGGCAAAATCGATATAAACGAATTCTACTGTATATGCATTTCCACAATTAAAAAAATAATGGTTCACACGAAGTAAGCGATCGGTTTCATTAGCAAAAGCAAGTTTCATGAATAAAACATTTAATCATTGCAAACATCTGTGTCGCGCTAGCGATATAGCCAAATATTTGATGTTTCGGTAATAAATATTGATCTTATCCCAGAAAAAGCGCCATTAGAGAAATTGTCGGAAAGTGTGCAAACCCTTGCCGATGAGCCAGTAAAATAGGTCTACGAATGCAAGAATATCAAGTCCAATCCATAAACCAAGAATGTTACCAAATTCGCTGATAAATTCGGTCATCGTATACTTGTCTACTTCCTTAATACGAAGATATTCAAAGGAGTTTAATTTGAGAAATATTTTTGCCACATTTTGTTCGATCCACTGGAAATCTCCGCCTAATCTATCTAAAACACTGATACGTGTGCAATGTGGAACGCAGCTTAATTCACAGAGGTCCGCGTCACTACTAACAAAGGATTTGGCGCATCTTTTATAGTCGATTAAATGGCATCGAGTTAAATTGGAATTCAGAAAATAACTCGACCGAGTGGCTGATGAACATTTGCAGATGCGCTCAATTTTCTTCTGCTGGCATTCGTCTTTGCATGCGTCCATCGATTTACTCTCGGAGCAATGTTTTATACCGGAGCTAACCGGTTTTGCTTCATATATCCCGGAAATGTCCAACTTTATAAAGGACGATTGACCAAAATAAAAAGCATGTGTTGATCCGAATATGAGATATGAATAGAAATATGATGGGGGTACGGGTTTGCTAAAGTCGCGCCCACTGAAGTCAATAGTTATGGCTTCATAATTACTTGAACCCTGAAGATTTAGCAACGATCCTCTGTCAAGAGAAATGAAAATATAATCAGATTTCGAGCTGAACGTCACTGTGTCCAAGGGCAGCTTGTAACAGACCTTTGCCTCACCAATGAATGTCGTATCAGTTATTTTCAGAACCTTTTTACGCCGTGCTCCGTCGATCTCCTTCACGAAGACAACTTCAGTTTTATAAATATCTCTAATTTTCTGTCCAAGATTTTGCTTTAATTCAGGAATGGTTATATTAAAGTGATCAATCAATTCATCCAGTTCCATCAAAGATGTAAAACTGTACTTAGATTTTACATTTCTTGATTCATTTGAAGCGTAACTGTCGCTGTCAGGAAACAAAGCAGAAATAAACTGCTGGTTGCCATGCCTTTCAACTGTATCGTAGATGATTAAATAATTATGTACCAATTGAATTAACCATGTGGGCCAACGTTCTCTAAAAAACTCTACTTTATCATAAAATGAATTAAAATCAAGCTTTCTTGTCAAATCAATTTTTTTCTCAAAATGCTTAATTTCTTTTTTGGAGAGAAATTCAACGGTGTTCACTGGTATACATATTGCTGAAGATGGTAATTTGATTGTGGTATTTATCATTAAATTGACAAGACATTTAGATTCGCCAATTTTGAACGAATGAGAAAGATCATTGCCCATTCTCACCGTTGCGTAAAGTCCAATCATATAGCCAGTTTTCTGCAAAATATTTTTCCCAATATCATTCATTTTTATCTTTTTCAAATGATCACATATGTTCATTAAAATTAATTGTCGATTTAGGTAAGATATCAACTGCGCAATTCCAGATTTTTTAATGTTATCCAGGCCTTTGAGCAATAAAGGACTCTGTGCAAATCCTGTTCTTTTTAAGATGAAAGTAGAACACAATGTCACTGTTGTTGTCAAAACTCTGTAAAAGCTGAAGATACAAAAACCCAGTAAAATTCCAAGCGTTCCTCCTAACTAAATGACGTATGAGAAACCTAATAACGCCAAAGAGAGTTTGCCAAAGTTTCCCCGAAAACTGTTCATAAATATTTGCTTTGATTTTTTTAAACCGGTGAAGAAATAAAAAAAAAATTGGAAACATTTATAGAATATTTTTGAACCAGACGTTTCTGGTCGATAAAAGTTGATTAGTACTACCGCCTGCAATTTTTCGTATTTTCCTACTAAGTTCAGCTACACATCTTTAATGCGTTTTCATTTTATGGCGCTATTAGGAGTCCAGCTAGACCTTAATCAACAAATCGCTGAACGTGAATGTCGGTTTTTCTTCAATCGATTCGTAAATGCCGCCTTTTACGCTGAACCTTAAAGCAGCAGTATCTTTGTATTCTTGAGAAATAGTATACTTCGCATAATCGCTTCGAAAATATGTTGCAGTACAAGATGGTAAACAGGAATCTATGCAGTTTCGATCGTCACTTGCACTGAAATTCAGGCATTTCATGTAACGATCAAATGTGCATTCGTCTAAACCAGAAGTCGGCGGAATCATCGCAGTCCAATATGTTGGCGAGCAGTTACATAATTCTTCTATAAGTTCAAAACGGCATTGAGCGTGACAATAAGGTTTGGTCGCATTCGGCGAGCAATATGTCACACCTTTCTTCACGGGCCGACTTGTGTAAACGCCGACAACGCTAATTAATATTCTTGTTTCTATTCCATAATCAAATGGAAAGCTCCTAAATTCATAAACCTCTATATCATTTTGATAATTATAGTGTGTCGCGCTTTCCGGATCTAGCAAATAATCCATGGGCATTGAACGACCGTACCCGACTGAAAGAAGTTGCGGATAAGATGCAGTGTTTAACGAAAACACTAGCTCATCATCTGGATCAGTAAAACTGACCACATAAGAGAGACCATAACAAAGCAATTCATCGGTGATGGCTGCTGTATAAAAAGAAGTCTCGTTGACAATATCAGTCGCTCCATTACTATTCGTGAAGGTGATCTTCAACTCAGCCATGCGAGCGACTTCAGCTCCCAGTTTTTGTCGCAGCTCGTTCGCTGTTATGCTCCATTCCAAAAGCTTTGGCAGAAGAATGTCGTTTATCGATAGGTCAAAGTCATTTCTTAATAGGCTGTTATTATAACCTAAAATAGCCTATGCAATCAGGGTAAATGATATCATGCCAATGATTAAATTAAGATATGATATTAAGTCAAATGTTGAAAAATTTTGCCTAACGGTGTATCACATAGAATACAAATTAACAATAAGCCACTAATGGTCAATTTTTCATACTATTTCATACTATGGTAAAGTGATGATATGATATGATATCCATCTGGGCTCTTGTGAAATGTGAACTTGTTCAATATTGAAACAAAAACTGATGTGGTAACATGGAGTTGAAACCGTAATTAAGATGCGAAGCTTGTTCGTGCTAAAACCAAGTTAGGAACCGTCTATTTGGAATGTATGAGTGCCCGGCGGTGAAAAATGGCATAGACTAAGTACCAATATTAGCAATCACTATATGCGAGTAAAAAAGCTATTACGTAATGGTTACATTTTGACTTATAAGAATGAGCAGATTGATTACGGCTTGCAAGTAGTATCGCCGCATAAAGACTAGCATGAATTTCAAAGGTCAGAAATAAATATGAACGTTTTGTTCGCCCAATCTTCTGTTTTCATATTTTCATTTCATTTCAGCTGACCACGCTAAGCTAATTCTGACAATAAAGGAATTATGAAGAAATTGAAACGATAGAATTTTGTCATCAAAAGTTGCTTAATTTGTCCTAAGATCTCGAAACCTTCTGTATGATTTTGGCTTTATTTATCGTTTTGGTAAAGATAAAGTGATTAAAATGATCTTAAAATAATGCTAAAATAAATTTTGTCGCTGCCAAATATACCGTTTTAAATCTTCTGTTAAACCTTAAATTTTATTTTGAATGCCAAAATATCTCGCTTATTAAAAACTCATGAATTCAACACAAATGTTTCTATACTGACCCCTACTATTAATAGGCTCCGTTCGTGATGCGTCAAAATCACGTCTTCTGTTAATGTTCTTGGTTTTGCTGGTCATAAATGATCATATACAGCATGTTTCTATTGCTTCAAATTAAATCAAATTTTCAGTTGCGCCTTGGGGTGGTCCCTGCTTCATTTAAATTATTTATATCATCTGTAGCGTCTCAGATACAAAGAGTTTTTCTTTGTTGAACACCGTTTTCCTTTCTTCTGCTTTCTCCCCATTTCTTATTGAAGCTTTCTGTCATCTCTTTAGCAGAATGCGCATTTCACTTTGAAATAACTGTTAATCGTCTTGATTGTTCGAAATAAATATCGCTATTTTGCACTGTAAACCATGCAGTACCTCGTCTGATAGAATATTTACATGCGAGCAGCTGTGGTCTATCACAATTTAATCATGAAATATATTGTAAACAATTTGCTTCTCATTGCCCGTAACTTACCTGTAAGATAGTCAAGTTGCCACTCGTAAACAGAATTAAAACTGACATCATCGATACGGGTTTCAGAAATGGCAAGAATGCTAAAATACAAAAGTCCAATGGAAACAAGCGGTTCAGACCAATTTTTTCCACCAGATATTTGAATAAACGACGCTCGGTTGATATCTGATTGATCAAAGTAATCCGTTAAAGCATTCGAAATGTTGCTTTGTTTTTGGATATAACGACTATTGTGGTGACGAACACAAAGCAATGGAGGTTGTAATGAAACCGTTTGATTGGTGATAAGCGAAGGAAAATAGACCGCTTCGTCTGCCAAGTACAAGTTGATTAACTCAACGCACCATAAAGTCGTGAATACGCTACCGACTAAGTAAATTGCTGCCCAAAACAGCTTTTCAACAAGTCGGAATAACAAGGTGCGTGTGTTTGTAGGAACATTGCCTTTTAAGAGCAAGAAGAGCATTTTTTGAAGGAGCCAAAATTGAGTGCTGGAATTGTTGGCAAGTGCAATAGACTCATCTTGAACTGCGTCAACATTTTCGGTTATAATCGCTTTGTGATTTCGTGGACGCCTATCATGGGAATCAGCATTTTTTATTCGATCATCTGATATCGCGCTGTACACTCCGTTGTTACTTGAGCGTCTTCTTCTCTGCTGCACATATTTCTCTTTCAAAGTGGAACTCTCTCCTTTTCTCCTTGATGTTCTTTGCTTTTCACTTTCATTTATTTGGCGAATGCTTGTCCCGGCAATCTCGCTTTCATTTTTTTTGTACACTTTTTGGCGTCCAACTGCACGACTTCCAGCTCCATTTGACAACGACATTCCATTTTCAACGTTCTCTTCTCTGTGCTTGATGCTGACGCTTTTTTGATGGTCGTCTTGTTCAGCATTGTGAACGTTTCTCAGCAAAATCTTCTCGCTTAACTTCGTTACTAGCTTGACAATGAATTCAATTATGATCACAAAATCGAGTCCCAGCCAGATCCCAAGGGCGCCTCCCAACGCTCCAATGAACTCTTCAAAACTGTTCCATGTGAACACTTGGTCAATGATGACATAATCAAATAAGTTGGGGCTGATTTGTACCAGACCCTTGGTGTCAAAGCCACCATAGACTTCCCGATATTTGTAGTGCCATTGCTCACATAAAGGCACACATTTATTTGTGCACAAATAGGTCGCATTCTCTGCATAACTTTTCATACAGATTGAGTAATCATCCACTGTGCAACTGCGATAACTCAATGTATCTGCTGAAACGGTTACATTTAATTAGAATGTGAAATATTGCCACGAGAAACCAAAATTATTCATCTGAAGTAGAGTAGCACAAAATTATGAACTCCATAGTGTCCCACTATCATAGAATCTTTTTAGTCGCTTATACAGTGAAACCCGGATAGCTGCACAACCCGGATAAATGTACAACATTTTCTTGCCGGGTCGATGTGCATTTATCCGGGTATCACTGTACCTCAACTATATTACAATTGACTAAACTGTAGCTTCCTTACGGAAAGAGAAAGTCTAGAGCCTTATTTAGAAATAATTCTAAAAATGAGCAGTGACCTATAAGAGTAGGATGGGATTAGTAGTGGAGGGATAAAGTGAAAAATTCTCGACCCGTTCGCCACTTTATGGCCCCCACTTGACCAGCACTGGCAAAGATTTTTAAGATTTTCTGCGCGCATTTTCAGATATTACAGATTAAGTTTGATGCAATAAAACACATCAAATTTCACATCTATTGCGAGTAAAATTGAAATTCTGCTGGTCGAAAACGGGGATGCCCTAAACTTTGTGCTATCGAGGTTTCCCTGATCTTAACTCAAAGAACACGAACATATTGCTTGGGATACTAAAAAGCTTTGAAATTTTCGCATTTTTAGCTCCCTACCGACATCCAAATGTGGCTCGTCTCTCCAACCTAAGAACTGGATCAAACTCATCAGTGCTCAGAATGAAAGAAATCTGAAAGGTTTTTTGCGGTTTTAAGGAACTCGAAAATTCTTGACCTATCTTCCCTTGACAGTTTTATACTTACCTGTCAAATTGAATGTGATTGGCGAACAATGACAATGTGCCCTGATCCATCCTCTGAAACACTTATTTTCACACTCTTCTCGAGTTGTATTAGATGAGCATTGGACGCCACCTTTGACATATGGCAGCTTGTGATAAAGCGTCCTTATGCCAATCTGCATAGCAATGTTTACTTTGCCAAGAACACGCTTATAATAATAACCATATGTTTCGTTTTGCGTCGTCGCTCGTCGTGGTCTACTTCTGCTTTCACTGCCTAGATCGATTGTAAATTCACGGTACCATGTCTGATTGTTGCCGTCATCGTACAGATTCAAGCTAATGGAATCTGTTGTACCAAATGGTGTCAGATAGTGTTTGTATCCAATCAAGCGAAAGCAAATTGTATCCATGCCGATAAACGAAATTTTATTTCCGGCAACACATACTCTTTTCGGACCCCATTCATATGCTAGGTTAAGTAAGCCATTGTTCGAGTAATCGGACGCTGGCAAAGAGCACAATTTTTCTCCAAATAAGCTTTTCAGTTGCTTGAGAGTAATGTTAAAGCGCTTAATATTCGGCACGAGAACTTTCTTCAGTGCAATCCAGTCATCGCTTTCTTCCGAGTGGAAGGTAGAAATCTGTGTAAGGCCCGACTCCAACGCCCGTTCCGCTTCATAGATCATGGCGAGATATTTGAGCAGAGACAAGTAGATTTCATCATCGTAAACACGGCTTTTATTAACTTTAAATATGCCTTCAGGTAAAATAGTTTCGTTGAAAAATCGAGACCAACCCGGCGTATAATTAAAAGTAGATGAAGAAGAAATGTTGAACAGCTTTAATGGGTTGATTTTTAAACAAATGGTCATGTTTGGAAGCTGAAAAGGTTTGATCGCGTGTTGTACTCATTGCAGTGTTATTCTCTTATAGAAGCAAACCGGATTTGCCGGTGAGCGATATAACTGTGCTGATCACCGATCTACAACCTAGCCTTTTCTGTACAGTGACGATCCTCACCTTTTACTGTAGACAACTAAAGGCTTCTTCCTACATACCAACGGCCCTCACATGGATCGCTCATACCATTTATAGGCCCATAAATCGTGTGCATATCCTTTCAATATATATATCTATAGGAGCCTACATTGAAGAGCGATATAGTTGCAAATGGAAAGAATAAAAGCGCTGTTTCAAAGGTCCAAAGGCTAATTCAGCCATCCTCGTATCCTAGTAAATTGTTTGATAGGCAAATGAATCAAATATTTACTTACGTATGTGACGTTGTTATTGATAACGGCTTTCATAATTGTTGTAGTTTGATTACCGTCATACTGTTGAATTACTTTAAATGACCAAGTGATGGTCAAAAAGCTGAACGCCAAATATACTGCTGCCCAAAATAAAGTCTTTGTGGCATGTTTCACAATACACCATGGCGTCCGTTCCGCAGGGGGAATATTGTACTCTCTAATAAATTTGTCCAAATGGTAGCGTATCGTTTTTTTGTTGATAAGAGATGTCAGTTTCTCTTCATGACGATATTCTGATATGCTTTCCGATTTCAAGCGATTTAACGGCATTTTGTAGAGCGACGTTTACATTTAAATTATTGGCTTATCAACCAGTAGCGGATAAATAAAACTGCAATATCTAACTCTATCAATCTATATATAACCGTCGTTTTATTCGTTAGCAGACGATGAATATAACAAGTAAAATACACCTGTAAAAGTTTTGTCAGTAAGTAAAAATTGCTATGCAACTTGGGCGACAGATAAACACGCATTCACTCGCCAATTTTGCAACGCAGAGCAGCAAGGAGAAAACATGATAGCTCTAATAAGCGAGCTGCAAACAATCAGCGATAAAATCAGTGAATTGTAGTCAAATTTTACCTTCAGTACATACTTAGTCTCGCATCAGTGGCCGCTAATTATGATTGAAAACATGCGGGACACTCGATTGTACAATCCAAAAATAAGTTACTTCCAACAAGAATAGCACTCTGTCAGCTAATCGAAGAGTTGTAAACAAAAATTGCTGCAGCGGAAATATTTTTTCTGATTCAAATTTATCTAAGTTTCTTAAGCTACCGACTTGTATCACCTAGCCGCCGACAACTACTCACTTCTGCCTCTGGCGGAACACACAAATTACTTGCCTCAAATAATACAGTGTGACACAAGAATTAGCCGGTAGTGTTCGATTGGAAACTGCACACACGCAGTCTGAACTGAATCCAGAATTTCACTATATCATAACTGGAGAGGTTTTTATCCTCGGTTTTTCTACATGATTAATATAACCCGCTGCGAGACTATTAGGTCAAGTGATAAATGATGCTTAGACTTCTGAGAGCAAAGACTGGATAGTTCTCAAAGATCCTTAGTGTTGGTCGATAAATGGATTTGGGTGATCAGAGCCAGTAGCTTGAAGCAAACTCTCTACTACTTCAAATTACTGAACAATATCCGAAATTGTGTTAGCTTTGGAAGGAGGACACTCAAACTGACACGCAAATCACTGTGCGGCTTATCATTTCAAGTATTGGGGGAAGTGTTCTAGTCGTTCCTCAACTGACAACTGCGGGTACATCTGGGCAACCATAGTAAACCTTAATTTATACAGCTGCTAAATAATTTGATTGATCGATTAACTTCTTGTTGTGCTGTGAGAGAATAGTGGCCGATAATAGTAGTCAGAAGAGTGACTGCTGTCTTCAGTAAAATGCTTTTGCTGACGTTTTATGGTATTTAGCATTTAAATATGATAGAACAGCCCATAGTTGTTCAGAAACACTCTAAAACAAGACAAAATTTATGTTCAGATTTTTAATCAAGAAATTGAAACTATGCGATTTATATTTTATTTCAGCATTTAATTCAAAATTTTCACTTACTTACCGCTTTTAAAGCAGGCTCGTCGGTTATGGTTGTTTGCCGCACTGGAACAGGACTTGTGTTCTCCCAAGCAATACCAGAAGGAGTCGAATTAAGTTCGGACAATGTATTGTAGAGCCGGCTTTATACCGATAATTTAACCTTTGCGATTGCTAATTGGTCGATCTGTTATAATACTTCAATGATTCTCAATGCCCGATAACACATGGTTGGTCATTAGGATTGTAAGCAGTAGCTTTAAATAATATCCGCACGTCAATCGCAGAACGGTCGAATCAGTTTGATGAAAATATTTTGAAGCCAGCTGTATTCTGCAAATTTTCCTTTGTGCTCGTTGATTAGTTGACCTTTCCAATACTTCAATGACTTTCCATCCATAATAACCGATAACACATGGTCGGTCATTACGGTTGTGAGCCGACGATAGTAGTGATGCGTAAAATGTATTATACAGTCGAAACCGGGCAAGTGCAACTCGACCGGGCACGTAAAATTGTTGCACTTATCCGGTTTTTGCACTTAAGCGGTTTTTGCTTATATTCACTAATTCTGACTCGATTTTTGCTCAAATTATTTTTGAAACATTTTCAGTTCAGTTAAGCTCATATTTATAAACTAATAAAAGTAAATGTCTGTCAAGTACAAATTTTATATTTCTCACTGAACTCAGTACATTTTATAAGTTTTCCGTGATTCAATACAACGTTTCCACTTTTTTCCATTGCTCCGATAGCAGGTGCATTTGTTTGAGATCGAAATTTGCAACGTCTGGCGAACCCAAAAACTTTTACAGTAAAATCCGGTTATATGCAGCTACTCGGGAACCAGCTAAGAGCTGCATATAGCCGGGCTGCATATAAGCGGGTTTTACTGTACCAAATTTTGTACTTTATGTATACAGTAACAAGTGCAAGAATGAGTCAAAGAATAATATCACGCATATCACGCATCTGTATCACAAGTCTGACCCCGCCCCACGACAAGGAAATATTGTAAGTTTTTTGCACCACAATTTGGTGCTGCGTAATATTTCTCGCAGTTGTTGCAGAGCTGCGGAACAGTGCCAGTTTTTCTACTTGTGCCATTCCGCTATTCCACTATTCTGCAACTGCAACTGGTGCATACGCAATTCTGCAATTGCAGTAATTTTATAAAACAGAAAGTTGCAGAATAGCCTGACGATAATGCAAACTGCAACACAATTCTGCAAGTCATTGGGTAGTTGGACGGGTTTTCGACGATGGGGACGCGGAGTGGAGTGGCTCCGCTGTCTTCGCACGCGTTTGGCATCGGAATCGGTCGATCGGCCGGCTCGTCGAGCTCGTTTTTTGTCCGCACCGCGCTGCTCATTGGCCGATACCGATGGGCGTTCGCAGCCGTGGCATCGCTCCTTGCGCCCCCTCCTCGTTTCATCGCACCCACTCAATTCGCTTTCGGTATCTGTCTCCGTACGAGTTTCTCTTAGGTGTTCCCGCCACCGTCGACTAGTTTGTCGTCGTCGTTGTCTTTTCGCACTCCTATTTGTTCTTGTTGTCTTGCGTTTGCACTTGCACTCTACAGCGACTCGACATACTTGGCGCAGCTCTCTATGAGTGTACATGAGAATACGTGCACTATGAGTATACCGTAATTCCTTTAATAGTCGCTCAACCCCTCCCCCAATAATCGCCCCTTTTTCAACGATTGAAATTTTAAAGGCCTGTGCAGTGAAGGTCAACACTGACCCCTATTCCAATTTGACTACTTATATCGCACAATCGTTTTACTTATGAGTAATAATAAAATTAAAGTAGTGATTGAAAAAACAGATGCCCTCTCTCCAACGAGCGCCTCATTCAAACATCAGTTGAAACAATAATCGCCCTGGGGCCGTATTCAGTAACGCGCCGGAGTGCTCGCGGCGTGCACTCCCACTGTATTAAGAGATAGGCGGGAGTGTACGCCGCGAGCACTCCGGCGCGTTATTGAATACGCCCCCTGATTGAAAATATAATCGTTCAAGGCGACTATTAAAAAAAATATGGCCTGCATGTGTAAGTATGTGTGAGTGAATGTTTGAGTGGAGAACGCACGACCGCCGCTTAAGACGTCACCCGCCATCCATCAGGTGTAGGTGAAGCTGTTAATTGCGCGCGTGTGACCGCTTACTCGCTTAGTGCGAGGGCGGCAACTGACTGAACGGGTTACGTTAAGCGTCATGGCGTCCACGAGTGGTCAGTGGGACTATGGCTGCTCTGTAAATGATCTGCGCAATCTGATGGAATATCGCGGCACCGAGGGCAAAACAAAGGTATGCATTGTAGTGCAGGCGCATACGTGTGAACTGAACGACATGAAAAACACAAATAACACGCGTCGATTAGTCTCGTTTGTTTCAGATTCAGTCGGACTACGGCGACACAGAGGGACTGTGCATGCGCCTCAAGACTGACTCCATTAACGGTATACCCAACACCACCGAAGAGCTCGAAAGGAGACGTGCCTTCTTCGGTACCAACGAAATTTCTCTCCATCCCCCTAAAGGCTTCTGTCCACTCGTCAGGGAAGCCTTGAAGGTCAACGATCTCTTTCGAAGATTTTCGAAGATTTTTTTTGGTTTATAGTCAAAATATTTCCATCAGTAATAATAATCTTCAATTGAATAAGGGAAACTGCTTCGAAAGTCGATAGCACTTCTTTCTATCAATTTGTGCGCGTAAAAATCAAGAAACGTTTATCACTCTTTGTGAAAATCCGTGTTCAAGCTCTGAAAAATAGCTCATCTTTTCCTACAACGATGTCTGGGGAGATTTCTGTTTCTAATCAAACATTTTTGATTCTATAGCATAATTCGTTTACACCGATACTAAAGTGACTGGCCAAATTATCGGTATTAACAAATTCTACTGTAGTTTTCATCTTTTAGAGGTGTCTAATTATACAGACTATGGACTGAATAACCGAGCGTACCCCGTTTCAGGATGTGACGTTGATCCTCTTGCTGGTGGATGCAATCATCTCTTTGGCTCTTTCCTTTTATCGACCGCCCCATGATATAACCGACAGTGGAGGTGAGTGGCTCTGCCTCATTTTCTCTTATACAAAAAACTTGGCCAATGGGAGATTAATGTTAAAACGTCTTGCAGGCAGTTATGAGCGCTTCATCGAAAGCCTCGCCATTCTCATCACGGTCATCCTAGTTGTCCTGGTCACAGCGCTCAGTGACTACACCAAGGAGCGTAAATTCCGAGGTATGTCTAATCGCGCGGCTAAAGCCGCTCCATACATTTCTACACTGTTATGATTATAAGTTATAGTTATACAATTTACAATCATACATTTGTTATAATTTTGTATGTTGTTATGATTATAGGTTAGTTATAGTTATACGGTGGATGAATAGCTATAGAGTATAAATTTAACAACCATATAACAATGTTTTATGTATAACTGTAATTTTCATTTTGCTATAGCAATGTATAACTATAAATAACCTAAAACTATAACAGTCCCCTGTCTTTATCTCTGCTTCAGGACTGCAATCTAAGCTCGAAATGGGGCACAGGTTCTCTGTCATTCACGGTGGGACTCAGCTTCAAGTCGCCGTCAGCGAGTTGGTCGTCGGTGATATCGCGCAGATCAAAAACGGTTCATCGTTTCGTTCATATTTTCGCAATTTATTTCTTAGTTTGAGTCTCGCAACAAAAAGGGACTCAAATTAAAGCTGGAAATTAAAATAGTTTGAAGTTAAATAGAATCAAACAACAGTTAGCCTTTTCAACTAGGCTGTTTTGTGTATTGAATTTATAATGACATGTACACAATCTATGTGGGTACTGTAAGTATTTCTCCTCTACTACGTTCCATCATACTGTTCTCTATCATACTATGTCTCTTCTACCATTTCCCATAAACCATGTTTCCTTCCGATATAACGTTACGATACACCCCATTCAACTGGAGTTCGTGCGGACACGCCACACGTCAAATGCGCATGCATTGCTTCACTGTGGTATGATGCGCTTGCACGAGTGGCGTGTTGGGCATATCTTTCAGAAAAGTGGGGCGCATCGTTAAGGTACCCCTTTGGGCGGTTTTGTGCGGACGGAGAAGTCTCGAGTAAAGAGATGGTTGAAACCGTATTAAATGTTGTGTTGCTGCAGGCAACTTGTTACCTGCCGATGGCATTCTCATTGCGAGCAACGACCTTAAGATCGACGAGTCATCGCTGACGGGAGAGTCCGATCAGATCGAGAAAAATCCCGACTCCGATCCTATGCTACTCTCTGGTGCGTTTTCGCTCCGCCTGTGCATTTGCATTCGCGCAGTTAAAGGGGAATTTCATTTGTTTATAGCTGTAAGTAATGCATCGTATTTTGTCTTCAGATAATCATGACAAGCTGGCTGCGAATTAATGCTGTTTATATTGCAGTTAACTTACTGATAAGCAGTTTGTCATACATAGCTAAAGACAATATACAGTACATTTCATTTGGCTACAGGTGACCAGTGTTTTTATACAGCCTAATTGAAGGTCACCAGGACAAGAAAGTGTAATAAAAATTTAAGAAACTTTTTGAACACCATTCATAAACAGTAAGCGGTGTTTGAGAAGTAATAGAAGAATTATATCTGGGCGGGCTACAGTATCTCAACATACGGTCTATTAATTGGTCTTTGTTCAGGAACACATGTGGTGGATGGTAGCGGTAAGATGTTGATGACGGCGATGGGAGTCAACTCCCAGTCGGGTATCACCATGACGCTGCTCGGTCCCAGGAATACCACCGTCGAGGAGGTGCGCAAGGCTGCAAAGCGCGAAGGTACCCTCATTTGCTAGTGCCCGGAACTTACCCCCACCAACCGCAAACCTTCCCTTGACGAGCTCCAAGTGCAATAAATGATTTTTGCACCCTGCTGCGTCGAAAATTGTGCGTTGGTAACAATGCACGCTGTGGAGTTCAAAAGTCATTTACTGCGCTTACCGCTAACCAAGCGATATTTTATTTTGATGGGGTGTTAATTTCGGTCACATATACTTCCATTACCTTCAGCTGTCTTCTTCGTCTTGCTGCTGTTCACTTTGCAAACCGTTCGATTCATCATCGAAATATACATCGAGAAAGACAACTCCTTCTTCCTTTCGCACGTCGTCTATATAATAATCTTCGCGTTGGTATCCATCCTGCTGTTTGTCTACGCTCTTCCGCTCGCACTCCCCTTTGCCCTAGTACTCATCTGGCGCCAACGCGGTTGGTACGCCGCTCGCCTTCGCCGGTTCATTCAGTACCAGTTCACCGTCAACGGCGTCGCCACTTTCATCGCTTTTATTACAGCCATCCTTATTCAGCAATACGTCGTCAGCGTAAGAGATATTTGTGAAATTTTAAAAATGCGTAGCTCAGTTTGTCCTGATCGAGTTAAGCACTGATATGGGATATAGAGGGTTGAAAATGATCGCGCGTGTGCGAAATTCAAACGCACTAAATGTTATTTCATGCTTTTGTGAGTAGTCACGTGAATGTGCACGTAACTATATACTTGCTCTTAGTCGCACGCATTATCAGAGATATCACATTTTTCTCCTTACTCAATGCTGCGGGAGGAAAAACCGAATCGCGTGCCTCTATTTTAATTTCATCACAGCGACTACTTCATATTCCAAGCCAGGAGCAAGTGTAAAATGAAACTGACGGGAAATTTACTGAGATTCCTGAAAATCGGAGCTGTCTTCAAAAAACAGGGTGGGGGAATACCGAAAGTCGTAGGATTTGCCCTGCCGGTCCCTTCAGCTTTGTCCCTGTTCCGTGTGAGATCCAGATTTTTGTAAAATTAATACGGCTGCGGAGCTGTTCACTTGCAAATGCGGGTAAAGTCCTGTGAACATATCAGCGGTGCATTTTTCTCTCAGTTTCATTTTTCATTATTTTTCTGTTCCTAATTATAGATAATCATCCAACCAACACAACCTACATGATTCACTGCGATTAAAGATGCGATGCTAAATCAACTGTTTCAGATACTGCAAGTGCTTTTCATCAATTTGATATATGGCTGCTTGGCAGCAGTGGCATTGACGGTCAGCACGAACCACGACGAGACCTACTTGCTGTCGACTGACAATCTTCCGATTCTAACCCGCCGTCTATGGGTAAATATCAAAGGGCAGGCAATCTACCAAGCCATCATTCTTTTAATCCTCATTTTCTACGGTACGTTACCGTGCTTTGTAATCAATTATCAGGCAATCGCATTCTGTCGTTTATTTCATTATAATCAGTAATTGCAATGTCTCAAAAATGTCCGAAGAACGCTTTCTATCTCTCCACTCGACATTAAATATTCAGTCGCTATTCCCATGGTCATTACGTATTTTCTCATTTTTCTTTATCTTAAAACAGTTAAGTTCAACACGCCATCATTATCGCTCAACTTGTTCCTATGGTTTCTTCAGGCGAGAGACTTTTCGACGTGGCCAGCGGACGCTATAACATAGCAGCAGAAACGTCTGTTCATTTCACACTTGTTTTCAACGCATTTGTGCTTATGTCAATCTTCAACCAGACCAACGCACGTAAGGTCTTCGGCGAGCGCAACGTATTCCAGGTTTGCTTCACCATTTCTTCACATTCTACACCCTACATGTTTCAATCTATAATCTTGCATGAGACTTTGAAAAAGACGTTTTTACGTAATTGCTATTTGATCAAAGTTTCATCATATATAAACTTTACATCTTTAATACATTGATCAAATGTGCTTTACATTAATTACAGCACCGTGATCAGCTTTTGGTGTTAACCTGAATAATGCTAAGCAAACTACATGATTCACTTTATTTAGCAAATAATTCTGCACATTTCTTAGTTCATCATAAATCAGACCGATTTTATAAGAAATTGCTTTCTAGAACATCCATAAAGACTATCTGTTCGTCGGAATCTTCATCCTGCAGCTAATCATTCAAGCGTTGATCGTTCAAATCGGCTGCGACTTGCTGAGAACTACACCGCTTACTTACATTCAGTGGTTGTGCTGCATCGCCTTCGCCGTTGGAGGACTGATGTGGCAGCAGGTATAGACCGCCTCAGAGCCACTGACCGAGTCAAGTCTAAGGGTCGCTTGACTGCCTAATACAAACACTTACACAACTATTCATCATAATTCGCCACTCTTGAATTTCGTATCCCTTGCCTTCAATTTCATCATCTCTGCATTGAACTGGGATTGGCGTAATTGAACTCCAAGAGTGATGAGTTCCATAATCAAGCGACCCTGGCATTACACTCGATCACCAGCCATAACGCAGACTTTACCTATTACGAGGACTGCACTTTATACATAATATGACTGCCTTTTAGGTCATCGTCTCGATCCCTTGCCGCCAATGAGAGCTGCAAAAAGTGTTCTGCTGGTCCAACGTGCGAACTGTTCTGCTCGGATTTCCAGCCTGCAAGGTTCAAGACGTTTATTTTCATATACTTTTTCCGATATTCGCTGGCCTAATCCTGGCTGTTTTACTCATTTATTTCGCTTTCAAGCTTGCTTTTATAGTGGCGTTTTAACGCTGGTAATACAATGCGAACTTGCATCTCAGTTTAACTCTTTTTATTCCATTTCATCACCTGTGCTTCTGACTTTGTCACATCTGCGTTCAGTTTGGCCTCAATGTTAACGTATAACGGTGAAAGATCCTGTACATGTTATACACGCCCAATACATGCGCATACCCACATATATTTATACGGATTCAGCAATCGATTAAAAGCCGTTGGAGTGTAAAGTGAACAGTTGAGATGCCCTTCGTATCTTTGAATAGTTTTCGATTGACATGCGAGCGACACAATATATATATATCTAATATGCTACATGTCTGGGTTAATTAAATTTCATTTCTGTTATACCTGCACGAGATTGGCCTTTGTACTTGTGATATTAGCTGCAATGCTGCAAGCAGCGTGCTCTATTCAGTTTGCTCATCAATATATTTATATCACGCAGCAATGTTCGTGCTCTTCATTGAATATTTTTCACTATGTTTCAATCTCTCGATTTCTGATTAAAGATCGCTCGTATTGAATGCATACATGTTCATCATCAGCTTTGTCTCGCTCTTGCTTACTTCACCACACGCGCGCATTTTTGTATTAGAGCCTAAAAGTCGGTATCAGCAAAGAAATCAATAAATTACATCGTATAAAAACTAAGCAAGGTTACCGAAAATTTACTCTTTCGAAATATCTGAAAGCATTACAAAAAGGGAAGTTTTTGCTGTTAAAAGTGCTGTAAATAAATATCATACTGTTTGTTTGAAATGAACCATTTCTACTACAAATGTTGACAGATATTTTTGTTATCAATAATTTTGAAATTGTTCGAAGAACTTTTCAATGCTTGATCACCATGCACAATCTTCTACGGCAGACAACTCTTTTCAAGTAACCTTTGATCACATTCATTGGATTATACATTAAAAATACAACTCTACGCAGTATGAATGACATCAATATCAGTTAATTAGCAATCTACAAAGTCAACATCTGCATTGTATCAGTAAGATTCAAGTTCTATCGATAAACAACGATGTAGTATTATGGGAAACGACGCCAATTTTTTGAATCCAGCATCCATCAATCATCCAAGAAAATAAAATCGAAGTAAGCTTCGTTCTTTCACAAACTCTCTTCAATGCCAATGTATATGGACGAGCATATTTTAAAGTAATGAAAGCATTTAACAATGGAATCAACGGATACATGGAAACAATCAAACGCGCAACACCCCACGAAACTATTTCAGAATTAAATTCAAAGAGTATCGATAGCAGCACTGATGGTGAAGCAAAAATAAATGGAATAAGAGTTACCCATTTCGTTAAAAGTAGAACATTTTTGGTTTCTCGGATTGTTTGCTCTGTCTCAATAGATAAGGAAAGCTGACCAGACATTGTTTTGACCCACGACGACACCTTCCTGTAGAATACTAACAAAGGAAAGTTGGAGAGAGCCATTAAACCAAGAACACCGCAGTAGTAGTAAACCCAAATAAAGGTGTTGTTCGTCGCCTTTTTTACTGTTGAACATAGACCAATAGAGTGCATACCCGACGTATCGAGCATTACAAACGGTAGCTGATATAGAATTTCATATGTCCAAAGAAGGAAAATCATCCAATAAATTCCTTTGCTAGAGAAGGCTCCAAGCATATATCGGGCCAGCCTGTCTTGTTGGTGACAAACAATCGCATACCGATTTAGGGCTAAGAATGGTGGGATGCAAGTGCTCAATACAGCGAACATAGCGACGCCAGGACCGTTTATTTTGCACAGCGTTTCGCTAGAAGTCAAAGCATATGGTAAGTGAAGAGAAAGACAAAGCATAAAGAGAGCATCGGATAGTGCTAAACTTCCAATAAACATATTGGAAGGAACCGCTCGAATTTCTTGTACTTTCACAGTAGCGATGACAATAAAAATGTTGAGTGGAATGCCAAAAATACCGACAATGGTCAACCAGATACCGATGGGCAGAGCGGATGTCGGATCAGGATCGACGTATTTTGCTTCGATTGATGAATTATTCATTTTCTTTATATAATGAAATGAGCAGCGTACTTTAAGCCGGGTCTTGATGTTTAGAAGACCGCCACGGAGTGATCTAAAGAGGTAGCTAGTGCTTGATAAGAATACAAGAAAAGGAATTTAACTTGACTCACAAGCGGTGATTAGTTAAGGGGCACTGCTTCCTCTATTTCAGCAAAGGAGTATGAACAGGTGAACTCTTCAACTACATTCAATTACATCCTCTGTATTCTTACAGCTGACGAAGAGGGCTTATAGGAAGGATGTCAGAGATGACCTCTTAGTTATTAACTTTTCAATATATTAGAGAGGCACTGTCAAACACAGAGCGGATGCACTGTTATTGTTGCTTTAGGCTAAAGGAAAGGAGAGGAACCGACACGAGGAATGACGCAGATATAAAACAGCGGTTCAGGTTCACATTCGAACTTTATTACAGTGAAACCTGGATAAGTGCACATGTTTTGCAAGCAGCGTGTGTAATTATTGTATGCTGTTATGTCTGGTTCTTCCTTTTGATTAGGAAAAAGTTCTCTTTCCTTTGGAAAGTGTACTTACTGAGTGGGAATGCTTCATAACTAATCAAACATGCTTTAGGTATTTGAGCCGAAATCGGGTCAGGAACTACGCACTTAGGCCATACCCGGATAAGTGCACAACATTTTCTTCCCGGGTCAATGTGCACTTATCCGGGTTTCACTGTACTTATGTTCGGCGTTTGTCGATGTTTATGCCACCGTGTCCTTTCCTGTGGCACGAGTCGTTTCGTAGTCAAACTGGCGGTTATACCGTATTCAACATTTAATTGTAATGGATATGTGCAAAGTGCATTATATTTTATTGGTTATTGCTTGAGATGCTTCGTTTTAAAAATGTCACTTAATTCGTAACTTTCGTCAGCAAAAGAGTTAGGTTCGCAGATGAAATAATTCAAGTCGAACAGCAGCATCAAGAATTGAAGATGCTGTCAAGACAATTGTTGTTCGCCTGCAGAGGTGTGCAGCGCTGTTGTGGTCGACCGATTTCATCACCGTCGAGCGTCGCAACTTTTCGGAAATGCTACGTCGTGAGTTTGACGTCATCGTTTCCTAATGCTGACGTTGCCTAGAAAATATCATTGCAGTCTTCTAATGCTGGGGCTGATTCGCCTTCTTCGACTACTCCAGAGCCGGTGTTTGCCGGTAGAAACCTCTGGCGAGCGGATACGTTAACTTCCTTTCAAGAAAAACCTCAAGCCTGGTTATCTACTCTAGAAGATAAGCATGACCGCAAAATTGGCCTGCTCGATTTGCATCCCGACGTTTTCCGAGCGCCGCCAAGGTGAGAAATACGTTTCTATTTTAATTCAGTCTCTGAGTTGCAAAGGAAATTGTTAGAACGATGATTAAATTTTGCGTCTGAATAAGAGAAATACTATTTTTACCTTAATAAAGATACTTTGCGGAGTAAATAGGGCACTTCTCTGATACAAACTTCAATAAAATGCCCTGTTTGATTAGGATACCATCCTGTTTGAATGAGTGAAAGTTATTAAAGTGGAAATGTTAAAAATTTAAAAGTGCTGTTAACTTTGCAAAACTGAACGAAATTCAAAGAAGAAATTCGTAAGCACTATTAGTTTCGATCTTTTCAGATTGGACATTGTCCATCGAAACATCGTTTGGCAGCAAAACTACCGCAACGTTCAATTCACGAAGACGTTGACTCGGGCTGAAATGCCGGGCGGTGGAAAAAAGCCGTGGCCTGGAAAGAGAATGGGCAGAAGTAAAGCGGGCAGCATCCGAGCGCCCTATTTCCGCGGAGGTTCGTAACAAACTCTGAAATGGCTCTTAAGAACTGAATAGAGTTAACGGGATTCGTGCGACTTTAGAAATCGACAATGCAATCACCAAGAATAACTCAACATCCGTTGATCAATTCCTGGCAATTGCACTGTCGATTTCGAACGTCGCACGAATCACGTCAACTTAACTCAGCTTTATAGCACCTATTGTGGCGTATTTTAGGCGGTATCGCGCATGGTGTCCGCGGTCCCCGCACTTGGTTCTACATGCTGCCCGATGCATTGCGCCTCAAAGGATTGTGCACCTCCCTGACTATCAAGCACAATCAAGACGATTTGGTCATAGTCGACAGCTTCGATCGTCTTCCTAGTCCGGATGCTCAAGTATGTTTTCGTTTCTGTTTAGTACCGCGATTGAGTCTCATTTGTGTCTTGCAGTTACTTCACGATCTAGCCGACCATCGCAATTGGGGCTACTCGGTGCTGTTTATCGACGTGTACGTGTTTAATACTCTTGAATTGATAATATTATCGAGCGAAGCGACGAATTTCTTCTCTTTCGCTTCTCTTTATAACTCTTTTGACATTTGCGTCGCGAAATGCTTTAAACGCTTATTCCTATTTAATTTATGTATGCCGCTGCGCTCTTCTTTCTCAATGCCGAAACTGATTAATATTATATTACTGAAAGTGTTTTTATGCCGCTCGAAAATGCTTCCTCTACTCCATAACATTTTTCAAAATAAGAAGTGTCTTCGTTTTAGGCCTGACAGAGCCTGCGAAAACTTGGCTCTTGCTTGCGCCGATATTCCTTCGTTCAATATCATGCCAACATACGGTTTGCTTTCATCTCCCAAACTCGATCTGTTTCATTGACGAATTTCTCCAATTTAGGCCTTAATTGCTACAGTATGCACAAGTATCAGACGTTGGTGATGACACACGAGGCGCTGAATTATTTGGAGGAACGAATATTGTTCCATCTGCATCGTGCGGATACATTGCAGAACAAGTTCAGATACAAAGATATGAAAGAGAAGCTGCTGAACGAGGGCGAAGGGGAAGACGACCCTGTTCATGCTCCATTTGTTTGATGATTACTTGCGTCTTCCATATGTCATATACAAAACGCGATGAACTTTACCTGTTCAATAAAAATATTCTTGCTCAGTTTTGCTCATTTCGCGTCACGAAGCGACGTTTCTTATCGTCTGGCTCTAATGCTATACAAGATGTGCACGAAAAAGAATCTCTTGCGAGATGATGTATACAGGGTGCGACAAAAATACGCGCGGTTTTTTACGTTAAAATAGGCTTAAAAACCGCACGTTACTTTGCCGCACCCGTTAAAGAAACTTGTAAACTTAGGATTCCTGGGTGCAGTTGTGCCTTCTTGCCTGCAGCACCTGAAGATAGTATCCATGGCGAGTCTGGTGTACTTCTACAAGGTGCTCGACATTCTGGGCCAGTCGCGCGAGATGAAACAGACTGTCATAGGGATCGCCAAACAGACTGGCTACACGGCCAGCGGAGCAGCCGTCGGCGGATTGGTCGCCGGTCCAGCAGGCGCCTTCGTCGGTGCCATCTTTGGTTTGTGCCCTATCACGATTGTTTTTGTGATCTAATTGAATAGCTTTTAGTAAGCTAGCCCTGTTTTAGCTAAGGTCATGTTTATATCCTTGCCACTTTAATAAGGACACTTTTCATACTGAAATGATTTAGCAAATGTAGTCTTTAGTTTGGAAGATGTTCTTATTAAAGTGGAAATGTGAACAAAATGAATATTATAAAATGACGTCACAGGCGAACAACTACCGAAAGTAATTGAATGGATAATATTTAGGCGCATGGGCGGGCTATATGAACGCCGACGAGTACCAGTCGTTGCTGAGCGTGATTCAAGGGCTGAGCGACGATGAGAAGTATCGCCTGCAGCAGAAGATCCAAGCGCTCGTTGGGAGCGTCTCCATCGAGCAGTTCGTTTCCTGGATCCAGACCGAAGGCCATCGTCAACTGCTGCTGACCATCCTGGGCGAGGCCGTCAAGACATAATCTTGTACATATCAGATATTAATTAAGTTCTGTTTCGTTGATTCAATTGCGAGTACAGCATAGCGGTTAGCTTTTGATCCTTTATTTCGTCAGCTTGTTTCTACTGTGTCGTGATCACAAACTCTATCCTCTACGCGCTCAGCTTGTATGTGTTGCGATTTTTGGTTGAAAATTGCTCTTGCTTCCGGTGATATCAACTCATACTTTGTGGAAAATGTCTGCTATTTCAATGATGATGTCAAAAAAATAATGATTCGCTTGTTGAATACAAAGCGCTACTTTACTTAGAATCGTGTTTTCTGTCCACACAATGGTCGCTATGACCATAACAAGCAGTAAGCGTACTGCTGAGAGTACCTTTATTGTGAACGTGTCTAGTTGTGCATTAAAAGTTGGCGTTCAGCTGGGCGGTAGCGATGAATTCGAACGAGATCGTGCCGGAGACGCGAGTGGTGGACGAGATTCCGGACAGCATGAAGCGTCTGGCGTCGATGGTGGCGCGGGCTTTCTATGGGCCGGAGCACGGTATTGTCGTCGACTATATCAAGAGAAACGTGTGCATTAAGGAAGAAGTTCTTCGTGATCTGATCAAGTTTGAGCAGCGTCATCTCAGAACGGTACGATTTTTCGCGTTTGCGTTGCCGCCTTTACCGATACGTGCCACTCCCCCATAAATTCACCTATTCCCAGTGTGTATTGCTTATCCAAAAAGATCCTTGACTTGGCGACCTTTTTTAATTAGAGCTCATTACAGCTTCACAAAAAAATATTAAAATCCTTTATAAATTTGAAAATTTTCTGCACCGCAATAGCTGGTAAGTACGCGATATAATCGATTTCACATCGCATACTCTAACAATACTCTTACTCTATGCCATGAAAGAGTATCACCCTTAAGTAAACACAAGTAAAGTACTGACTGACCGAACCTTCTCCGCCATTATTTGCAGCTTCTGATTACGCTAAGAATGGACAAAATCGTGAAAGAGCGAGTAAATGCAGAGGAAGTCGATGGAAAATCGCGCAAATTCAACTACTATTTCATCAACTATCGCGCACTGCTCAACGTGACCAAATACAAGCTGGATCATATGAGGTGAAATGGGCGGGAATTTAAATTTTCTTATTATCTAATCGTTGTAGACAAAAGTTGGAATCGCGTGAAAAGGACGACACTCACAAAGCGTCGTATAAATGTACGGGATGCAAGCAGCACTACGATGTGATGGAAGTTGGTACGTTAGGATTGACTTGACAAAACTTTGCGGAGCATTTTGGCGCGGTCAAACGGTCGTTTTTCAATTGTATACAGGGTATTTCATCATGTTTCGTCATTGTTGCATTCAGTTTTAATGCAGTGTTGACGAAATTGATGCAAAGGTGACGATTATGATGAAAGTCCCTGTATGAAAGTAAATTTTCTCACATTGAGTGTTGTGTTTTGAATCAACCTTTATGTCAAGTTTGTTGAGTTATTAATGGCCCACCTGATGATCTGGCAGAGTTTCGTGAGGCGGACTGTATACATTATCTTTACACTGACGTTGTAGACACTATTTTCGACCCCATGACTCAGGAGTTGCGTTGTTGGCGCTGTCATCAGTTGGTTGAGGAGGACGAAAGCGCGGGACCAAGCACAACGACTAGGTAAGACTGTCTGCTGGTGTATAGTTCAACCTTCGAGGTTCTGTCATCCTTCAGTGGTTTTTGTTCTCTCTGATCGTTTCTCAAACTTTTTATTCTATAATATAACCGATAGCGATCAGAATATATAAGTGAAAAATTGAACATGTTTCTGATTATTGCCAAGTCAGAGGGGTAATCCGGGCTGTGGGAGAAGTGTCCGGGCTGCGTCGACAACAATAACTAACTAATCGACCATTTGCAGGTCGATGTTGGCCAAGTTCAACGAGGAGTTGGCGCCTCTGTTCGGTATTCTGCAGCAGTTGGATGGAACGCAACTGGCGCCACATTTGCTCGAGCCACCGTTGCCTTTGCCGAAAGCGCCCGACGAAGGGGCGAACGCCGGCGGCGGCAATCGCCGGGCAGTCCCACTCGGCGGCATCAGCCACGGCGGCAACTTCCCCACCTTCGACATGTACACTCAACAAGGCTTCACCGTCAACATCGAAGGCGACGCCTCCAGCTCTAACGCCGAAACCGCCGTCAAAGAAGTGCCTACGTGGCTTCAGGACACCGCGCACGCCGATTCGGTGCCGATGGTGGCGGAGACGGAGCAGGCGTCGCTCGTCGTGGCCGCGCACCTCGGTGGTCTTTCGTCACCCACCGCCTCGAGAGCGATCGCCGAATCGCCACGGGCGGTGGAGAGGGACGTCGTCGCCTCGCTGCTGCAGCACGAAGTCGAATCGCATAAATCGCCGATCGCCACGCGCCCGCCCGAGCCGACCCGCGCCGACGCCGACGATCACGACGCCGAGTCCAGCGACGAAGGCAGCTTTGAAGACGTCGAAGATGAGGTCACCGTCCAAGGGCGTAAATACCTTCTCGCTCAGGTCAACAACGACCCTCAGCTCGTCAGTCAGATGACCGAAGCCGAACGCGCGCACTATATCAAGATTGTCCAGGCCCACGTGATGGACCACGATTTCGATTAAGTATCACTCGTTGCTCGGTTGTTGTTTTTTACGGCGTTCGCTTCTTTTTTGATAAGTGAGTCTCAATGGATGTGAATTGATAATACGACTGTTGTGCTGTCTTCATGATCTGTTCATTTAACAATCCATGGATGGCTATAAACGAATTCTTCCATCTGTTTGTTGTACTTTTATGTCGCTGCACTACGTCATTATCAAACGAGACACGATTCAAAGGCAGCCAAGTATTATAATGCTAAATTTGATAAGTGCCTCCTGATTAATTAAATGAAGCAGTATGGATCAGATAGTTTTGCGGGAGTAAAATGTGTGGAAGTAAAGTTTGCCGAATTTATCGAGTTTTTTTCAGTTTGATATCCGCAAAGCTGTGTATCAATAAGTTTAAACCAAATTTTTTGACAAAACTCAGTAAACTCGCTGACATATACAATAGTTAACCGTGCAAATACTGCTTCGAAACCTATTGAAACAAGCTGAAATTGTCGTTACAACAGCCAATCAGAATGATTCCGCCAAAACTATCAGTAACCTGCTGCAAAGTAAAACTATGCCGTCGCGCTTTATTGACCTCGAACTATAATTCGTTCTATTTTCCACCGGTGCAATCATAGAGGCTTGGCCGTTTTTCGCAAATGAAAGGTAGTTTCGCAGAGCAACATTCATCATCCCAGTTCATTCCAAATTTGTGGATGTTGCATATTTGTAAACATGATTGACTCGTGTCAGGAAGCCCTCGGCCTTCGCAACTCTTACTGTTGCTTGGTTCATCTAAATAGCATTTCATCAAGTATGCAATCCTGTCTTATTACTGCTTAAAACTTACCATTGCCAAAGTTATCATAACTGAAAGGTGTCAGGTCGAACCAGTACCAGTCCTGCTTGGCTCCATAAGCCGGATTCGTTGTCACCCCGCCCAGCCAAATGCCGGTGTTGAGAAGTTCATTTGGAGTTAAACCTTTATATTTCAAGGGATTTTGGCCGAACAACATAATTTTATTCAAATAAAGAGCCGTCTCTTGGACATTTCTTGTATTCTAAACTTACGCTTTATGGTTTCGCTTTCGCGATCGCTATGTACAGACGCCAGCTGCGCGTCGAATTTCTTACAGAAGCGCGCCGCATCGAACCAAGACAGTTGTTTGGATGAGAAATACAGGCATTTTGTTCCCTTCGGAACCATTGACCATCCGCTCGGACAACACTTCGGTAGGCTCGCTGAAAAGCACCGAATATCATAAATACGGTCATTCAATTAAATGTACGCAGCTTTCAGAATGTTATTGAGAATCAGAAATTCAATCAATTTTGACGAAACAATGTTGGCGTTTTCGATGAAAATTAACCGATTTTGGTGAAAATATGGCGGACATGTTGGCATTAAAGATTGATTTATGGGAAGGCCTATAGAATATGTGTTTTAGCTAAAAGACAAGAGCTGTATCTACAGCAGAAGAGCTACTTGAGAAGTTTATTGCGTAATTTAATTCATAAGTAAATCTAAAACATTCTTACTCTCAATGGCGTCAGTTGAAGATACGACGCAATATATGACAAAGAAATGAGTAAAATGAATAATCATTCTTTTCTTTCCACAACTGATGAGCCGTAGCGCCCCGGCTTTTCAAGCTTACTCTCGGCTAGTGCGGAAATTTCGGCATCTGTTGCAAACTATTTGTGCTGTTACTGAATTTGCGCCAATAGACTGAGCATCAATGATGTTTTTGTTCAAACAGTGCTAAATGGCATGCGTAAAAGTATCAAAGGCATATGTTACACTATCATCACGAGTGAGAGGAGAATTTTGAATCTGCGTGCAATCGTATCTGAAAAGAACAGGGCGCCTCTCAGAACTAAGCCTAAGGTTAGCTACAGGTGCCGGAATCCACGTGCGCAGTCACTGACAATGATGTTTTCCTAGCTTGATTACGGTTTAAGTTTCGATCTCAGCATCATTATGGCATGATGGTATATCATCAACTGGGCGCATAATAATGAGGCTGTCACGCATCTTAACGAGAGCGAAAAATGGCGATTAGACCATAAACTGGAACAGCCGACACGGAATCCAGCAATTAAAAACCAGTTTACGTGCTTGTTATTTGTTTTCATTCAAAGCGTTTAAGAAGCTTTAGATAACAAGGTTCAAAATTGTGCAGGAAACAGAGACAACTGTGCAATATTTTGCAGGAAATGCAGATAACTATGAAAAATGTGCAACTGCATGTGAAGCGAAATTGAACAACGTCGTCAATAGTTTGAAAACTATAGATTATCGAACGGGTGGAGTCGCACGAAATTTTCCCCTAAAATATTTCTTCACTTTAACAGGTGTTTTTTTATTTTACGATGACAGGAGGGAAACATCCATTTGCTGAAGAGGACGGTCGTCAGTCAAATATCCGAAAACGACAGCGCAGCCTCATTGATCATTGATTGTTGAATTCATCCAAATAACTATCAGAAGCACCTATAATTACTGCTTTCAAAGTTCATGTTTGAAAGGTAGAATAGAATCAATAATATGATTGGAGTTACCCGCGAAATGATCTTTAATCACAAAACAGTTTGCCAGTCTTTGCTGATCTCATCAAAGATAGATCATTTGATCAGAATGGGAGAAAATATCTTGTGTATGATCCCAAGGGGAACTGAGAATAATTGTGCTCTGACATTGATACATAAGAAAGAGAATTAGTGCGACTCTCTGGGGGTTTAGCATGAGATAAAGTGGGAATAATGACGTTGCGAATGCATTAGGGATGCCCTTACTTGCGCTGACATCCACACACCTTTCATATAGGTCATAGCACATATAGTTACCCCCAAAGAGACATTCTTTGATTTTTGAAGATAGTTACTGTCTCTTTGGCATGAACTATCTCGATAAGAAATATTTAACATTATTCCGGAAAAACACTTCGCGTTCCAAAGAAAACCTTTTATGTATCATCCACAGCGCGCATAACAGCTGCTGTTCTGATTAAAATATTGACAATTAAGTTATTCCTATTAAAGTTTCGACGCGTAACACCTGATGATCTAAGTACGCGGTGGAGAGGAAACGCATCCTCTTTGCTCTTTAGCTGGAGCCCATTTCAGTCCACAAGGAAGGATGAATAATTCTTTGACATTTTCATGTAATGTGATTATTTTGTGAAATATCTGCAATATTTTTTCAGTTATTTTGCGAAAATTTTCAACAGAGCAGAAAATGCGGTGTACGGACATGAGATTCTAAATGTGTAATGGATGCATAGAGCTGAGAAGATAGATCTTTCTTCTTCGCCGAAATCAAGGAAGCAATCTCCCTCACCTTATCGCCGTTGGTTGATCAAGATTGATTCCTGCTTTCCTTGCGTTCTCAAACGTTTGCTGCCTGTTTGACATCACTTTATGACAATCTACTTTCCATCGACACGAGACTGAAAGTACGCCGCTCATTTCAGAGAATTAAAAATATGAATAATACATCTGTTGAAGCGAGATATGTCGATCCTGATCCAACATCGGCTCTGGTCTTCGGTATCTGGTTAACGATTGTCGGTGTTTTTGGCATTCCGCTCAACATTTTTATCATCGTCGCTACTGTAAAAGTGCAAGAAATTAGAACAATTCCTTCCAATGCTTTTATCGGAAGTTTAGCACTATCCGATGGGCTCTTAATGTTTTGCTTTCTGCTTCATTTACCTTACGCTTTGACTTCTAGCGAAACATTGTGCAAAGTAATCGGTTTTGGCGTAAGTACGTTTATTGTTTTGGGAACTTGCATACCCCCATTCTTAGCCTTTAACCGATATGCGATTGTTTGCCATCAACAAGAGAGGCTGGCCCGATACATGCTTGGAGCCTTCTCTAGGAAAGGAATTTATAGAATGATTTTCCATATTTGGACTTTTGAAATTGCCTATCAGGCACCATTTGTAATACTCGATACTTTGGGTCTGCACTCTATTGGTATGTGCACAACGACAAAAAAGTCGGCGAACGATCTCTTTGTCCGTGTTTACTACCACTGCGGTATTCTCGGTGTAATCGCTCTCTCCTATATTCCATTGTTTATATTCTACAGGAAAGTATCATCATGGGTCAAAGCAATGTCTGCTCAGCTTTCGTTGTCTCGTGAAGCAAAAGAAACAATCCGAGAAACAGAAAGCGTTCTGCTTTTGACGAAATGGGTGACTCTAATTCCATTTACTTTAACTTCACCAGCATTCCTTATTGTTATACTCTTTGAATTTAATTCTGAAATATTTCCGGTGGGTGTTGCACGTTTGCTAATTTCCATGTATCCGTTGATTCCTTTATTAAATGCAATCATTACTTTAAAATTTGCCCGTCCGTATAGACTGGCACTGCAAAAAGTATGTAAAAGAACAGCCTTTACTTCGATCCTGTTTTCGTGGCTGATTGAAGGACGGTGGCATAACGGAGTTGGCGTCGCCTCCGATAATACCACATCGTTGTTTGTCGCAAGAACTTAAATATTTGATGAAAAATACTGATATTCAATTTGCAAATTTTGAATGAACTGATATTGATCTCATAATTATTGCTCATTATATTTATTAAACGTATAATCCAATGAATGTGATTAAAGGTTACTTGAAAAGAGTTATCAGCCATAGAAGGTTGTGCGAGGTGGTCAAGCATTGAAAAGTTCTTTGAACAATGTGAAAATTCTTGATGATAAAGGGAAGGCTTCTGGCTATGAATGCAGTGTAGGCACCTCGAAAAACGAGTGTTCAGCAGAAAAGCACTTGCTCAACTCAACGATACTTTAGCTAGGTTTATTATTAGGCGAACGAATATTTCCCACAGATTCCAAAGAGTGGTCTTTGGTTGGTGTCTCGACGGCGAGCGGTCGGCTCTCTCGCCGCTCTCTCGCGCGCTCGATAACCCAAACAAATCCCCGCTCCAACACGCTGTTGCGGGCGTGGAGCGTAGCAAATCCGAATCCCATGTCCTACCCCCTATACGTCCATATGCCCATGGCCTGATCAATCGCCGCTCGCCGACGTCCAACGCCCGTCCTCGAAGAAGACTGGCAATGTCGGGTTCAGCAGCGTCAGCACTGCGGAGTGTCTGCGTGATCTACATCTACCGGAGAAGAGGCGCCTAAGTGGAGTATATCCAATTCTCAATGAAGCTGGACTAGATCTCGACCCATGAAGCAGCTGGCGTGGATGTGTGGAGTTGCGCGTGCGATGCTACAGAGCCCGAAGCCCGAAAACAAGATGAAGAAATCGACGAGAGCGATCCAGAGTACTCGATGTCACTGCTGAATGATTCGCTATTGTCCCTCCCGCAGTAGGCTGGGAGAGTTTGAGTGACGTGAAGAGAATCACGTAAGCGATCCAGACAGTACTCGATGTCACTACTGTACGATTCGCGTTTCGCGGCCGATTGTCGGCCTGCTCACTGCTCTTCCGCATTATGTTCGGAGAGCGCTCGGTGCTCGCTCGCTCGCTATCGCTCGATTCCACTATGTTCATTGATGATTGAAGATGGCGCCCTGTCACCTACGTGTCGATCACTGCTACAATTCGTTGTGTTCTGGTGTCGTTTTGGGCCTGTCTGCGCCGTTATCGGTCGTGGAAGGGGTTGGAGTGGTCATAGTGTGTTAGCTCTCTCGCGCGTTCGGTAACCCAAACAGAAACCCCGCTCCAACACGCTGTTGCGGGCGCGGAGCGTAGCACATTGAACTGGGTTTTTGGTTGGTGCCCCGACGTCAAGGGGGCGGCTATCACTGACTTACGGCCGCTACAACCCGTCTGGCTACGAATGCTGGCGGGCAGTGATTCGCTTCTGGCGGCTGTAATTGTTTGGGGAAACATGAGATTCCCGCTTCGTTCGTAAGAACTGATTAAGCGGAATAAAGACTAAAAGACTGAAAGACTGACATACAAAATAATTGGGTGTATTCACACAGTCTGTTAGAGGGTCCTTCATTGCAGCAACCTTTTGCGAACAAAGACATTATGCCGCTTCAGTCTTTTTCGGCTTTTATCGCTCTCGCGAAAGGATCCTCTTTTACATCCGGTTCTATTCATCTTCTTTGTACTGATAAAGATATCGAAGACAAAAATTTTCTCCAACAGGCAGCCAAATTGCTCGAGCGCGAACTGATATAGCAATGTAGAAAACCGACCAGAACGAGCTGCGAGCGATGCAAACCATCATGTTTTTTGCCAGAATTTGCACACGTGACAATCATTTCGACGAATATTTTGTGACTTTATTTTCGGTACTCTGAAGCTATATTTAGGCTACTTGTGTTTTGTTTTGCCTTTGTTGGCACAAGAAATATATTTAAATTTTTCAATGGATTTTTCGATCACCCTGTGTAGAGGCATACACATCGAAGGCTTCATTAATTCTGAGTAAGGCTTTAATCAAATAGCTCAGTATTAAACAAAATAATAAACTAAACGTACAAGACACATAACTGCAACTGTATGCTTATCGAATTTCATAAACTTTATCCAGAATTGACTGTCGTGACGTTTTGTCACTGTTGGTAGTTGTCTCTTTTATTTCCTAGTTTTATTCTAGCATCTACGGTTGTAATAGAAACAACCACATAATACGGTGGTTCATAGTGAGAGTGAGACAGCTTGGGTGAGCCGACTTTCTCCCCCGAAGCTATAAAAAGCGAGTGGTTCAAGTTATGGAGAGCAGCTCTTTTTGCATGTCTCTCTATGGTATTGCTCACAAAATTGTGTATAAGCACTAATATAAACAATGCGTCGCTGGATGGCTGTGATTTAAACAAAGTTGAAAGGGCTTGTCAAACATCCTTTCAACTATAAATTATGCGCATCAATTTCTCGTTATTAGTCAATCGCTTTCGCGACATTGACACTGAATGTTACTTGTACTGCGAAAATAGTGGCTTAACTGGTATTAACATAAAGTAATGTAAATGAATACCTCTGAAATACGGTCCAGCCTCCACCATCGGTTTCCATATCACAGTATGCGTTGAAAGTTGGTATACCCGGTGGACGGAGCCGATACACTCCACTTGGAAGGTCGCTGTAGAGCTGATGCAATTCACGGCAGTCTTTAGCAATATAGCTCAAATTTTCGCCTAAATATTTTTATGCCGATTAACACGAAATGAAGTGGAATTAAAGGCTCACTCAAAAGTACAGCGGAACACACAGCGCAAGCTTACCTTCCGTCTGCAATCTTAAGAAAGACGACACTCGGACAAATTGGCAAACGGCTACGCACAGTCTGAGCGCGTTCAATTGGGCGTGCTAAGATTTCTTGTATTGACAAAACGTTTCACATATTGCAAAAAATTGCGCTCAGCGCATCAGTTTGGCACTGAATTAGCGTCAAAATCATCCATCACTGGTCATCGCCATCATTCAATCGTCATGCTTTTGTTTGCGAACAGAAAGAACATTTCGCGTTGTCTGCCCCAGATTATTTACTTGTAAGAGTGTCAATTCAGTCCGGGGGAAGCAAGGAATCGTAGCATTAATATATGTTATTCCCTTTCGACCCGAAATCTCGGGGTACAGGAGAGAATGCAACGATTCACTTTTCATTAAGGAAGGAAAGGTGAAAGGAACTCCATTTTTAAAATACCTTATTCGAAGCAAGCTATCATCATTGTACAAGAATTAACACAGTTATCCAAGTAGGAGAGTCAATATCAAGTAAACAGCGGCTGTTTTTACGTGCGTATGGCGTACTTACAGATGAATGACTGCATAGTTTCGCAGGGAACAACAGTCCATTTTCCTTGAATGCAGGTCGAATCAGTTTTCTGACACACTTGAACACAGCCAGATAGGAAGGATGGCGGTTGATTAAGCGCCCAGTTTGTGAACGTGAAAGTGCTCTTATCGGTCCACCTAATCGGTGGACCGGCAAACGCAAAGCCTCCAATCCAAAGATTACTATTCACGCTAGGATGTTGCAGCAGTGTAGCTGCAAAATTATACTTGGACCATAGAAGAGATTATAGAATGTCATAAGATAGCCGATAATTTTTTTTTGCCCGATAGCTAAATATGCGCGAATAAACGGAAAAAATCTCAAATATAATATGCACGAAGCTAATCAACCATGTATAGGCTTTAGGTAAACTTTGGACTCTCATCAGGATGAGTTTGACAATTTTAATGGCGCCGTTGGATAACACAAAGTCAATACATAAATTTTAGCATTAGTTTCACGTTAGAAATGCGAACGGTTTATGGGAAATTATTAAGAACAACTAGAAAGTTCAAAAATTAAATATTTTCTCTCATAACTTTCCAGTTTTGCTTCAAATTGCGAAACTGCACCCATATTCAAATTTGTCTCGTCATTTTCAATCGTTTGTTTTAAAGAACTGCTGAATGTGGCTGCGTTTTTGTAATCAAATGATTAAACTGAAATTTCTCTCTAGACCTCAAGACGAAAATTTCACAAAAATTTCAACGATGTTTTCAGAATATTCCACCTGAAGTATCATAGCATGAAAAACTTTATCGAATTCTAAAAGTTATTTACAGACTGTGCCTATACAAGTTTGAAGCTTAGAACAGTTACTCTCCGTGGAACGTAGCTTAGAAAGTGCCATTTGCAGGGTGTCCCAAAAAAAGGCAGGCGACGTAACTTTCGAACGGGGTAGCGCTTTTGGCCTAAATTTTAACCGTATGATGACCTAGTATGGGGCTTCAAATGGGCGGAGTTTGGGCCGCCTCCTTTACAAACTGTCGTTGCGGGACCTCAAAAAGTGCTCAAAAAGGGCCTTAAATCGGAGCTGACTTTGGAGGGTCACTGTAAAACGGTGAACTGAGATCGTGAGTTGATATTTGGGCCAGGAGTAGTCCCCAAAGGTGCGAATGTTTTGCAAAAAAAATTTGGCAATCGGCCAAAACCGATCGATTGGCCGATTTTTCGCAGAGTTTTGGGCACTATTTTTGTGAATTTTTTGGAAAATTTCTGACCAATTTTCAAAACTTTTGGGAAAACATTTGCACTTCTGTGAACCACCCTTGTGCCAAAAATTAGCTCACCATCTCAACTTTCCGCTTTACAGTAACCTCCAAAGTCACCTCCGATTTAAGGCCCTTTTTTCGCACATTTTGGGGTCCCGCAACGACAGCTTGTAAAGGAGGCGGCCCAAACTCCGCCCACTTTAAGCCCCATATTAGGACACCATACAGTTAAATTTGGGCCAAAAGTACTACCCTGTTCAAAATTTATGTAGCCTGCCTTATTTTTTTGGGACACCCTGTACATAAAGCAGTCACAAAGCAGTGCAAAAGCAGAATAACAGTCAACCAAATTTGTCTTGGCAAGCAGTTTTTTTAACAGTAGGGAGAAATTTTCATGTTCGCCAATACTGATCGGTGAAGAGAGAAACAAGAAACCTGGCAAAATCCTAAACAGTCAAGGGAACCGCATGACTCAATGACAATCGGATTGATGGGCGGACTAATGCGCGCGTATCATTGAATAAATTATTTAAATGCTTTTAAAGATTGGACTACGCGCCTTGTGCGACATTTCATGAGAAACGTTATCGTCAGACTACCTTACTTAGCTGGTAAAAAAATCAAAGAAGGATAACGGCACCCACAAAAATTGCATTTATTAATTTTTGTAACTTTCGCATGCCTCGATTGAAATTTAAACCGAACCTAGTATGTTCGCATCGGAAATGTCGGTTATCGATGCCAAGGAAGCTATGGTTCCATTGTGAATTTGATTTTCGCAGAATTGTTCAGCCGCTGTCCACGAAAGAGAGCCAATAACCAATGTAAAGCATTTACCATTATCTTGATTGCAAGACTGTTGAACAACTAAAACACTTTGCAATACTTTACGCTCTGAACGATATTTAATGTAGTAATGATGTACAAGTTGAAAGCAAAAAACATTTCTTACTGTGTGTGATAAGCGACATTACATAGCAAATAAATTGATGGGCCAACTATCGGTTACAGTGGTAGCAAAAAGTCTTAGACCGCCGATCAATTAGAGCGTATTTAATTATTGTTGTTTGTTTTACTTAGACTATTGTTTTTAATCAAAAAATCCGATCACAACAGCTCAATCTAGGAGCTTTGAACGAAATGCGAGATTTCGCAAAGCTGCGCGTTTTTGCGAAATCTCGCATTTCGTTCAAAGCTCCTAGATTGAGCTGTTGTGATCGGATTTTTTGATTAAAAACAATAGTCTAAGTAGGATGCCGAAAAACGCACTAAATTTCGTTACGTATTACCGAAATTATTTGCCATCAAACGTTAGTTCTTATAATTGGGACGCCCGAAAATAATGATGCGCATGATTTTAATCATACCTCTGCTTAAAATAAACGGAATGGGATGAAACTTGGCAGACATAAACAGTAGCAATACTAACACACTTGTGTAAAATTTCAGCTTGATTGGTCAAGTCATTGTAACGTTATTCAGAAACAAACATGATACGTTAAACACGCTGTAATTAACCAGCTATCTAAGACTATTTACCACCACTGTAACGAACTATTGTACTTCTGGTTCTTTCGCATATTTTAAGGGTCGGTGTTGATGCTGTTGGGGTGTGCTTATTCAGCAATCAACATCCTAACAATTCACTAAATAGAAAGAGCGGTTGTAATACAACCGCTAAGCGGACGAACAATTAACTAAGTTAGTGATTGATCGAAAAATTCTTAGTCGATCAAAAAGACTGTACGATGTATCAATTACCGTAACGACACTATTCTGTTCACCTTCGTGAAACAGATAAACAAAGCGGTAGTAACTAGTGCCTAAAAGGAAAGATGAGGACAGAGGCGGGCATGAGGACTAGGAAGAACGTCGCGCTCCTTTCAACGCAATGGTAAGTTGTATCTAAGGCAACTTTGTCCTTCAACAATTGAAGAATACGGAGCAACTCTATCCCGTGACGGTAGTAAAACATAGTTTAGATATTTAATACAACCGTTAGGATGAGCGTTGAAACATCTGGATGGTAAAGGACCCGAGGAACAATCTTTAACAGTAGCAAGTATCCGGTAGCTTACTATCCCCTTCGCTTAAGGGTGATAAAGTTGAAAAGTGCTGGATAACTGTCCTTTCGGGATGCTACAATACGGTTGGGGTTGTCGTGTCCGAACTGTATGGATTCTAGCTCAGATACTTCTTCAAATAACGGAAGTGAAACGCTTATCAGTTGGTTAATCGCACAAGTGTTTTAGCGACACATAAGGAAAGTCCATTCCGACCTGTAGGCGGTGTATTGATGGAGTAGTTTCCGTATTGGCCTGAAACAGTGTTGAACATACTGAAAGTTGCTAAATATATCATTATTCCTTAACCCAAGATGTTCTTAGTTACTCAAATTTATTAACATTCGATTCTGGGTTGAGATCCATAAGTAAGAGGAATATTAGATCAACATCTACAGGGTGGCCCAAAAGAAACCATCTCTCGGCTTAACTCGCTTCATCAGTAGATTCTATTACAATGAATGTGCAGAACAAGTGATCAAGCAACATGATATTTTTCAGTATACTTAAAGTGCTATGCAAATCACTTCAAATTTGTTCATTTGCAATATAAATTGACAAAAAAGTGAAGAAACAAGTTCACTGTTTGCTTACATATAAATTGCGCGGATGCAGCGCAGTCAGCCGTTCGCCACTTCCCTAGTTGACATTGGATCCCCGCATTTTTTTCTGTAGAATGACATATTTGGGCGCACGGAAGGGTTGGTTGTCCTGGCGTCCAGTTTGTATAATCCATTGGAGATGCATCAGTATATTGAAATGGAAGAGCTCCGAGTTGAATCCCTCCAAACCATGGATCGGTGCTTAAAAAAGGAAGCCACGCAGCTAAAAAAGTGTCGAAATTCAACGAGGAGAGTTAAAAACTGCAACTGTGCTGCATTTTAAACAGTAGTTTCTTTTTCACATTTTTGGTATCTTTGAGTAAGGTGTGTGGGTAAAAGTATCACGCACAGATCTGAATGGCTTAGGAAGGTGATCGGTGGGGCGCCCAGGTGGGTTGAAACAATCATAAATACAGGGCGGGCCACGAAGGTATGCCGATTTCTTTTTTTTTTATGAAATGCGCATTTTTAATGAAATTTAGCGAAACTTGGGCACATTGTAGAGACTTAATAAAAATTTATTCCCCCCAAATTTTATTAAATTTCAATCAACCGTTCACAAGATATATAGCTCTATGTGATCGATATCATTTTGGGTTTTCAAAGGGCAGTAAACAGGTTTGATTTCTTATAACTCCGCGATAACCCAACCAATTTGAATGCGGCTTGCTGCATTTGGTAGAGCTGCATTTAAATTAGATTTTCTTTTTTTAATCTTTAAAACGGGTCCATTTTTCGTCATTTTATGCCCCTTTAAAGTAATGCGAGAATTAGCGCATACGCTTAATGACAGGTCTTATATGCCCTGGCCGCCTCGATAGAAAAGCTGATGAAAAATGGATGGCGATCACATAGAGCTATATATCTTGTGAATGGCTGATTGAAATTTAATGAAATTTGAGGAGAATAAATTTTTAATAAGTCTCTACAATGTGCCCAAGTTTCGTTAAATTTCATTAAAAACTGCACATTTTGTAAAAAAAATCAACATACCTTCGAGGCCCACCCTGTATATCGGTTTCGCTTATACCGGTAATTTTGACCGGTCCCGATTTTCCGGCCTATCTATTGTACACGGCGAATTTCGCTTATATCGGTTTCGTTTATACCGGTATTTCGCTTATACCGGTAATTTTGGTCGGTCCCGCAATTACCGGTATAAGTTTATTCCACCGTATGCACTGCACATCCAAAAAATGGTTTCAACGTTCAAAGGAAAGTTTAATTTCTTCTCTGTGTCGCCGCCCTCAAAATGTCATTTTTTGGTAAGTATTATGCAATTAAGACGAAAATATAGACTTTTGGGAAAATCATCATGTCTCAATGAAGAATATATGTTGATATTTTGCGATAGTTCCAAATTATTAAACTGATATAAAGTTTACTTACAAATCAGTGTTGCATCAAACACACTATGAATTGATGCCAATCGTCCATTTGGAAGAGTTGTCTCACAATACTTTTCTGCTTCATTCCAATTTAACTGCTGATCGACAATTACCGTAAAGCATTTGCCGCTCTGTTGTTGACAGACATGCGGTGTTGACACTGAAATACTTAAAATTACATAAAATAAAAATTTGAAGTAAAATGGCAAAAAAATAATCAGATATGTAAAGTACATGATGCAAACGATTAAAGAGAGATATTATCTTTCAAAAGAGGTTGATGGCGTAACTCCATTAAAGTGAAGGCAGTAATAACGTAATTCTTCTAATAATCGCCCACCTTCCAATAATCGCCCCCCCCCCCCCCCCCCCAATAATAGTCCCCCTTCTGAGTGATTAAAATAACAAAACCTTGTGCAGTGAAGGTCAACAGTGACGTACCATTCACTTTCGACTACTAATATCGTGCTATCTTTTTGTATATGCGTGATTTTATAAATTGTATTCCCTCTCTCCAACGAGCGCCCCCATTCAAGCATTGGTTGAAATAATAATCCCCCCCCTCAAGCCTAGGTTGAAAAAATAATTGCCCAGGGCGATTATTAGAAGAAATACGGTAGTCAACTTTCTCGGGACCGGGGAAAAGTGGCGTTATGGCCAATGTAACGCTATGGGCGTTGTCGCTAGGGACGATGTTCAATGTATATGTTATGAAAAATGACTTGTAAAATGAAATCGTATAAATGAGTTATGAAAAAGACTAGCGGAGAGCGCAGCGCTAACGCGCCGCGCTCTTCGCTCGAGTTCTTACCCCCTACATTAAGGCGATATGTGATAGACAGGCAATACTTTAGCAACAGTTTGTAATTGACCCGATGACTAAAGAAAGAAAATTCACTCTTGTTAGTTTTCACTGTTGGCCTCGAGATGGCGCTGCGACGATATTTTTATGGGTATAACGTTAATACCGGATGATGGACCCGACCGGTAGTGGGATGGGTGGGATGGGGTATCATTATCGGAGTTTATCAAGATTACGCCCCGGGGCGCTGACGAAAAAAAGGTGCTTTTTGGTGGTCACGTGAAATTCAAAATGACGCCCCGGGGCTTAATTTCGCGAAGGGCCTAAAAACGTAATGCAACATAGTATTGTTGTAATACTACAGTCAGCTACTATTTTACTATAGCAAGATAACGTTGAGCCGCGAAAGTTGACCATATTCACGCTAATTCGCAATTAAATGCAGTATTAGTCGCATATTTACTGATATAGCAATGGGGAAATTCCGAGAAAAAAAATGCGCAAACAGTACTATTTTGTGCTGTCGAACGAACACTTTTAACTCCGAAATTACGCCCCGGGGCGAAATATCGAGAAGACTTTCAAATTTACGCCCCCCGGGGCGTAAATTTGGGGGGGGGGGCGTAATTTCGAGGAAACCCGGTACTGTTTCAAACCCTGGTACGATTGGGATTGCAAGTATTTGGATAGAGGGGAAAAGGGCGAAAATGTGAATGACGACACGTTTTTTTCGTAGCGTTAATACCGTCTAATGGACCCGGCCGCAAGTGGGGATGGGGGATGGGGTACACGACCATGGTACGACCATGGTACTGCAAAAGGCCCGGTCTACCCGGACCGTGAGCTGTCGACAATCAGCCACGCAGACAGTCCTGGCTTAATATATAGGATTCTTATTGTTTTGGAAAACGTTCTCTGTGCTTTGGAAAGTGTCTGTGTTGACTGGTAATGCTATATAACTAATTAATTATAACTGTTTTAAGTATTTGAGCAAAAATTGGAGCAAAATGAGTGCATATAAGCAAAAACTAAAAAATTAAAAAATTGGATAAGTGGGAAAAATATCCTTGCCGGGTCGATTTCCACTTATTCGATTTCGAGTGTACATATAAAAAATGTTACCGTCATTCGTTTTTGATGTTTGACAAAAAGACAGAAGGAAGAGTATAGAAATATCTTTTGAGCTGAACATTGCTCATGCAGTAGCGCCCACTGTCAGCTGCACACTGCTGTCCCCACTGCTGTACAGCTACACAATAGCGTCTGCTTATCGATGTGTAACCTTTGCCTTTATGAGCACTGTTAGTCGCCGCATGTGAAAGTGTGATGAGAGAAGGTTGAGACCCATATTGCTACTTTCAAACTAAAGGCTGTATTTCGCCATTGTATATGTTATCTGCATGTCGTATTATTTCGACGCGGCGACGAACTGCACTGATAAAGAGTAGCGGTTATACATGGAGAGGTAGACGACTTTGCACGACTGCCGAGCATTTTTCAGCGCAACAGACAGTGGAAAGGCGAACAGTGCTACATCAGAAATTTGCGGCGTCAAAGCCGTCAGTTGATTGGTAGACGCTTTCAGTTCATTTCTATTCAGCGGCTCAGTGCAAATAGAAAGCTTAAACATCTATCGCTATGATTATTGAAAATACTCACTACCAGGTTTTCTCGTAATTAGGCCCCGGGGCCTGTACGAGAAATGCCGGCTTTTGGGGCGTCGCGTGAAATTCGAAATTACGCCCCGAGGCTTTATTTCGCGAAATACTTGTAACGAACTACAGTATAGTATTTATTGTGTTCTGACTTTGGTGTAGAAGGAGGCAGTATCTCATAGGACCATTTAGGTTGTTGTGTTCTAGAGGCGTTGACTCCCCAACAGTTCTTCTGTTTATTCTCACGGCCACGTGGGCATACACTAATCGGTAGACAAGTAAGTAGGTAACAGCGTAAGGAACATAACACACCGTGCAACAGCGAGCGTGCAATAAGCGACACACAACATTCATGGGAATGAAAATGGTAATTCATGCACTACCTTCCCGCGGTGGGAATTTCTGGGGTTTTAACACCCCAACATAGGTAAACGAACACACTCTCGTATCATACTAGGTGAGCACAATACAACAGAAGGATACAGAAATATGACTGCAGGTTACAATAACTTCCCCGCGGGAACTAGCGTCTCCCGCGGGGAAGGATCCAACGATATAAACTACACAGTGTCACTCGGGACACATCACTTGCCGTAGCTCTGCGAGACTCCGCTGGCGCAGCAGAACTTTTTGCCCATTGAAGACTCCGTCAAGCATTTGGGGTATTGGGTGCCCGCACAGTCGCTATGAGTACCGCATTCTACTCCAGTGTTCGTATTGTAGTATTTAAGGTAGGAGCCACTGCAGTATTCCACAGAGGAAGATGGGTTCACTAAATGTATTTGAACGATTCATACTATGTAACACAGAATGATGGCAAGCGGCGGTTTTGCTTACCTGCGCTTCCAGTGGCGGCAGAACTCGCGCAGCAGGCGTATGAACTGTAACTGGGCAAATATTCGCAGTTGTAACCAAAGGCGCAGTACGAGTGCAAACAATTTGGTTGACCTGACTGTTCAATTTTGGCCAAACCGCAACGAGCTGAAATACACTTCTTACTTCATATGTAGAGAAAAAATGAATCTCGTTTACATGTTGGGTTGTTGGCTCCCGTCGATGATTGGCAACAGACGTAGGTGTTACCGGCGCCATAATACGTGCACGTGTGAGTAGACGGGCAGTTTGACGTTAAACAGGTCTGTCTCGACGCGAGTTCAGTTTGTCCAGTAGGGCAACGATTGGCTGAAATTTTAGCCGCTTAGTCAACAAATCCGAGCAATTAGTCTTGCTTGCCTGTAGTAGTCGTAGCCGTAGTGCAACAGATGTACTGGCCACCGTTGT
>NIUQ01000536.1:0-46773 GCA_002796945.1 Plectus sambesii | reverse complement strand
GCAACGATCACAACATTATCGTTGTCGACATGGGCGACGCTCAACGCTTTTGAATTAAAATGCGAACGACATAAATAAATTACACCGATAAAAGCGACAAATGGAGTAAAGCCAAATGCGAAGAATCCGAAGGCGGAATTATAGCCAAGGGGACATACTGACGGACGGTAAATAAATTATAACACAATACAGCGGCGTATAGCAGTTAAACTCGAAATGTCTCAATGAGTTAATTTAAAAGAGTTCCGGTCTTACCGCGAAAAGGCACTGCTGAGAATCTGCACGAATTTATCATCAAAATTTTTTCGTCAGTAACAAGAAAATTGTGTTTTCGTCTTGTAATCGTGAACAATCACGCGTGAAATGCCACTAAGCTTATCGCAAAGCAAACATTTGCGAGAAGATCTAGTACAACGATACTTTCATAAATTATTCTTATTTTTAAATATTTTTGCTATATAAGCACTAAACAGTATAATCTAAATTCATTCTATCGTATTCGACGCAATTTTTATTGTATAATCACGGCCAGTGTAAGCATAATAATATCTACCCGAGAACGTTATGTACAGAATTACTATGTGGTGTAAATGGCTATTACGATGTTGTCTTATTCTTATTCTGACGAAGAAATTTTGACGTAATGCCTTCATTTTTCTGTTAGCATCTAAATTTCCGATACCGCAGCAACGAAACCAACGATTACGGTATGTTGCCGAATTTTCTTGCATTCGAGAACATTTCGAGCATAATGCTACCCGCTTTTTAAATGAAGTTACGGACCAACAAAAGAGAGCCGTCTACCTGTAAGGATCGGGGTAGAGGGGCCTCAGGGACGGTACTCATCCAGTTGACTTTGGGTGAGCGTAATACAAAGTACGGCTTATCGATCATCTAAAGGATGCCGCAACTATGCTTTATACTCTTTCGTAGCCCCATCCGAAATAGAAAAATTAGAGCTTCTGAAGTGGTAGTGAGAGAGGGAGGGATGAGACAGGTGTCAGTCTCTGTGAGCTGCAGGAGAGGAGAACGGACCACCATGGGTTGGAGTAGACAACAGTGTTGCAAATAGTTAATCGATAATCCTATGCTTAAGCACTAACTTTAACTAAAATCAGTTTAGCTAAAGTTAATGCTTAAGCATAGGATTATCGATTAACTCAATTAACTATTTCCAACACTGGTAGACAGCTCTCTTCTGTCCGGCCAAGGTCGAATAGTAAAGGCGAAGAGCCGAATTCGGTGGCGACGCGAGAAAATGCACATCCCACAATCCCTTCTTTTGGTCGGACAAGTGATACGCGCGTCGCGTCGGTTCGTTCACTCGCTGTCCAGAAGACGAACATCTTCCATCTCGCGAGTTCGAAAAAGATGCCCATCGCCGTTCTCTTTCTCCTTCTCGCGCGATTTCTGCGACAACGACGCCTCAGTCTGACACTTATCTAAAGCAGAGGAGAATAGCGAAAAGAGTTCAATTAGGTAGTGTTGATAGTCGGGCTAAAGGGCGACCGGTACGAGAGAGGTCCTAAAGCGATTCTCGCCTGATTACAATGTTTGCATTCAAATAGCACCGTACGGCATTGTTATGGCCACAAACTCTTATGTAACGCAATTCAAATCTCGCGCCTCTGGTTACGGTAGCCTTCGCGTACGGGTCGCCCTTTAGCCCGACTATAGTGTTAAACAAAGAGAACGACCTCGAATTCGATGGCGTTCACCGTTGTCGAGCAGAGGATCGCTGGCGATGGCCTCGCGGTCCGTTTCGGAGCGAACCTTCCTTATTTTAGCAGGTTTCTCTGGTTGGATCTCATCCACCTCCACCACTTCGATTGTGCTGAAGGAGTTCGAACTGAAATCATCGGCGGTCGGCTCGTGCACGACTGCTACTTCTGTCGTGTTCGTCTTAGGACTGCAAAAATAAAGAGATTGTAAGAAGGACTGCGGTTACCTCTAGCCGAAAGTATTATATCATATATTGTTATCAGCTACATATGACAAGCTACTTAACGGTGAGTTAATTACAATGTAAACAGATTTAAATCGTAGCCAGCTTGTCATAGGTAGCTGAAAACAATATGCAATAGATTAATATCGGCAAATAATAAAATGATGAACACTGTAGTTTTGAAGCGATTCGCCTAATTCAGTCATCAAAATTCGTTCCTAACGATAAAGAAATCGCATCGAAAGAGTGAAATTATAGACCCAGCCGGAAAGTTTTGCGTCTTTTATCATAAGATATTATTCAAAAAATGCTAACCTTTCCGGCCAATCCAACAGTAAAAAGCCAATTAATTACCCATCATTCTTGCGATAGAGCTCGACCCAAGCCTCCTCCGTGGCCTGCTCGACGACATCCGAGCAGATTCGCGCCGATGCCGACCGCTCGATCGTATCGCTTGGACCCATTTCGAACACCACTTTGCTATGATCTTTCGCTAGACGGTCCACCTCGACCTTTGGTCGCGAAGTTTTCCGCTTGACACTGGAATGTCTCACATGGTCCTAAAAAGACTAGTAAGTATTAACCAGCCGATGGAATCTATCGTCAATATTTGCAGATCAGTAACAAGAAATCGAAGACTGAATATGGCAAACTTCTATCGAAAGTCGATAACGCTTCTTCTTATCAATTTACGCACGTATAAACCCAGAAAGGACTGCTATTCTTGATGAAAAATGGTGTTCAAGCACCGAAAAGAGAGCCCATCTTTGCCAACTACAGCGCCTGGGGAGATGTCTTATTACTGATCGAAAATTTGACTCTTTACAAACATCAAAGCGGAATACAATCACTTCGCCGTCTTCTCCAAACTGCAAAGCGGGACTACTCGTACTGCGCCGTATTTTCTTCCTCTCCAGGCCGGCTGATGATGACGAGCGAAGTTCTACCCTTTTTATGCCTGAACGCATTAAATTAGCAAAATCTTAATTACAATCCATTAAAGAATAAATTCCATGAAAGGATTGAATCCGTAAAATAACTCAATCGATAGCTGACCTGCTTGATGCTTTCTGCGCTGAGATTTACGCTCGTAAAATTCTCTCGTAAATTCCGGTGGGGTTGAGTGGCGATCAACGGTGGAAGAAGATTGAGCTTCGACGCAGCATTCTAACACCTGAAAGGATATCGCTGTTATGCATCGAACATAGTTGAAAATGCGCTGCATTCATTAGGGCAATTACCCAGAGAATCTATTATATCTTTGTCGCAACCTCTTACTAATTTCCCCGATTATTATGAACTCTGGTCGGCCGTTAAGTAATAATGGACGAAAACAGCCAGAGAGCAATGCTTTTTAGTCGTCGGATACTCTTGGCAAAATGCCACAAGTGTGACCACAGCTTGTCTAACGACGCATTTCTACTTATTTTTCACTTTAGCGTTTCGAAATGCGGAAGTTACTTCATACCGATACGACATAAAAAAACTTGCCGATTCGTAACGCAGAGCAATAATTAATAATGCATTCTTGATAATGGTATGGTAAACATGCACATGATTCTAGAATAATCGAGTAAAGTTGAAGTTTTACCCGGTCGAGGCCTGCAATTAGGCCGGCAGGCATATGATCGTGCACCATGACGGGACTGATGACCATTTCGCGCAGCGATTCCTCATCAGCCCAAATGGCCGCATAGCCTGGACGGCCCTCGAGACGAGAGGCTTCCGTCCACGTCCGCACTACATGCAGTAGAGAACCCGGCGGATATAATCTGCAGCGTTTATAATTAAAAATAAATACAGGACAGTCAACTGTTTTTATAACGTCGGTCAAGGGACCCCCCAAAGACTGAAGTTATAAAGACAGCGACGTTATAAACGCAGTTGGCTGTAGTTTTAAAATATGCATCTTACAGATACAGTGAGCTAGACAGTATATAATAGAAATCGTTTATAGCGGACAGGTTATTTCAATCCCGATTATTTAGCTTATTGCGTTATAGTACAGGGTAAAATTGCTTATAAAATTAAAAATCTGTTAATGACTAAGAAATTCTGACTTTACACAGTTGGAAGAACGAACAAAGTTCCGCTTACCGCTGACTTCGATCGGACAACATGACAGCGGGCGATGAATCATAACGTCGATGGCCCTTCTCAAAGTCGGCGGACTTGATGATAAGACTAATAGGCTTGTTCTCTACGCCGATAGCTAATTCAGGCAACTGCCGGTCGATTTTCAGATTCGACGTGCGACAACATCTCCACGGCAGTGACTGAGAGATAATCTTCCACTGCAACTGACAGCCGTGTACAACGAATATACCATTTGTGTTTTAAATGGACATTTTCCAAATTGAAAAAGATTCTTTGTTTAATAAATATCACAGAAAAGTGTCCAAACTGATTTGCAAAACGTCCTCTTTGATTTGGAGAACGTCTTTATTAAATTTAAAATGTTATTTTTGTATATTATGTAGTACATATATGGTAAACCTATATTATTCATGCTTTATATAATATACTGTACATTATAAAGTATATGTATGAAAATGGTATATTATGAGTATCCCTTTACTTTGGAAAGCGTCCTTCTTAGAGTATAAATGGTATAAACAGAGCCAACAAACAGACCTTGGTATCTCTGGATGCTTCGATGAGGAAGATGAGATCGGCGCGAAGTCGAGCCATCTGCTCGAGACCCATGCGCGGCACGCAGTCCTTTCCCACCATCACAGCCGTGCAGAACTCTTTTGATTCTGCCGCCGCTCCTTTCGATAATAATCCGCCTGGTGGCGCGAATGCGAAACACCGCAAGTCGCGGTATTCCGCCTTTCTTCGCAGCACCAACCCGACCACAGTCGCGATTCCGCCGCCCAAACTGTGACCGACGATCACGAGTTTTCCTTCCGGCAGCTGCAGGAAATACGACATTTTAATCATGGCGGAAAAGATCGACTTTATACTTTGATATTAACGCATGCTGCTCGGAATTTGAGACATTCGGCCGGTTTCATATCGCGTAATTTAGATAGCCGTACTTGGTGAGTATTCTCTAGCTTTGCGTTAAGTACGACTTCAGCTTAAAGTACGCGATATGAAATTGCGCTATTATATAGCTTAGTTCATATGATACCTGTAATTTAATGATTTGGGCTACTATAACTTCATGCCATTCGTTTGTTCAAAGAAGTAAAAAAGTAGGAAGGCACTGCAAAAGTACAAAGACATACGCGGGAAAAGGCGGCTTTTAATACGCCTTCATCGAGCAGCTTGGCCAAAACGTATTTGGCCCCAATAACTACACCCTGATGAGCCTGATAAAGTCCGGCGGCGGACTTCATGTCCCCCGCGTCGTCCAATGGGATGTCTTCTTCCGCTGCGCAAAGATCCGTAATCAAATCCTTAAAGAATAATCCACAATAGTTTATCAAACAGCCGTCAACTACTTCGTACCTTGAGTGAAAGTGTCCCGCGAATACACACAACCACTGAGTTTTGTTCCCGATCAATCGCCACGTAGAAAGGCGTTCTGCCAATCTAAAAAGATTAAAAATGAATTGGCTATAACCAAAATTTCTTAGGGTAACAGAGGGAAGCACATAATTAATATTTATATTACATATCCAGTTTAATAAAAACACTCTCTGAAACAAAGAGTACATTTCGCAAATTAATTTGAGCTGGAATCGTCATTTTTGAATCGAAAAAAGTCCTTATTCAAGTGGAAAAGGTATTTATGAAAATATAACGTACACCGCAGTGAAAGTTGACGTAAACAAGCCCGATGCCCGGAGGGATCGTAAGAGTCAAAGCCGTCGAATGACCAAAGCAGCAATCGTCTTCCACAATCTCGTATTCTGGCTCCTCAATTCGCGGCCGTCGCATACACGAGCAGCATCTACAAATGCGTTTATTATCAACCATGAAAACGGTGGTACAGTCGAAACCAGATGAGTGCACACCGGATAAGTGCACAAATTTTTCGTGCCCGGTCGATGTGCACTTATCCGGTTTCGACTGTAATAAGTTGTTACTGACGATGAAATGTTGACTACATAGAAAATCGAGATGTCCATAACAACGGTAGAAAACTGACCTTATATTTCGCAAAAGCATACACAGACGACCGTGACTATTTTCGTTCAAATAGAAAAGCCAGCCATAAGCTCCGAGTGCGTACTGCATATAATAACGGATCGAAGTAAGAAGCTCCAGCGATTCCTAAAAAAATCGACAGTGCTGAGAGAAACAAATTAATCGCGCCACTTACAGGCTTTCGCAAGTCGAGAAACTCTGTCGTCGGATTAATCGCTGCTCCGCTTAGATACTCGTATGTCTCGCAGTCTGCCTGAAATTGTCATTAATTTGCGTCATGGAGTCTCTTTTGACAAATTTTACACAGGGGCTTTAGGTCATTTTATTTTATTAGAAGAATATTTACAAATAACAACGAACTATTATGCGAGATTGACTCAGCTCCCTATTAATGTGCAAATGCACTTATCTAGGGACCCTTATGAAAGATCCTAGAATGTTTTATCCCTCAGGTGTTATGGAGCACCCGCCGTGACAATTTACCTCCTCTAATTATGACCATCTTAGCGAGTCCGGGTCTGAATGCACCCCCACACGTTGCAATTTATTTAATGAGCCCTATTGCATTATAATTTATCACAATTGCATTCTATTTCTTCAATCTTGCCTTCGATTTCATCACCCTTCCACCTATTTTCGTCATCATTTGCATTCAATTCGAACATAAATTTGACGGAAATTAATGCAAAGTAGAGAACTACGATGCAAAACGGTGCAATAAAATGAACTGACGCCTGTGATTTTTAATACTTATTCAATATACTGCAAAGGCAACTCGGAAATTTCCGCAGAGTATTACAATTGTTCTAAATTCAGCTTCACTTTCAGTTCAATTTCGATCCAATGTTTTCAATTTAAAATAAAAACTGTGCTTCAAACACCGTAATTGTAGAGTTAGTTGCTATGGAAATAAAAACGTTACGTACTGAGAAGAGTGTAAATGTGTTATATGCGTGTAAATTCTCAGCACAAACCGATTTTGCGGCGAAACCAAACTTTTTTAATTAACAAAAAGTCCTCCGTATAAGGCAAGATGAACAATACCCTTTCAATGAGGCGTTTGCGAATTTGCTTCTGCCGACGTCTGAGCAGCACCAACCCTGCCACAATATCAGAAGGAACCAAATCATGATCCTTGAAAAAATCAGCCATAAGTCGAGCTACCTCGGCCAGTGAACCCTACAATATTGCACGCGTTACGCCCACGCACAAAGTGAATGAACTTTTAAGAAAAGCACCCCTTCGTCTTGAGATTTCGGTAGACAGCAGCAAAGCAGATTGCGGCACCAACGAGACCATGAATCTTGGTAAGCAGTTTGAAAATGGCTGCAATGCTCGATTTTGATCGGAAACTATGCATAATCACATACATATAGCCAAAATTTGCCGATCATTGACAAGAAATTTTTGATTTAATATGGCAAATTGCTTAGAAAGTCGACAGAGCTTCTTTCTGTCCATTTTTGCACGTAAAAAGTAAGACACAACTATTATTATTGGTGAAAAACGAGCTCATCTTTGCCAACTACAATGTTCGGCTAGATTTCGCATTATTGATCGGCAAAATTATTAACATAAGTACATGAGAGAAACTTAACAATCTCACATGTTAGAAAGTTTCTGTTAATCGTGCTGTATACAATAACGAAACAGTATAGTTCGTTCCGCTAAATTTTGGCAGAGCTTATGCGCACCATGCGCGAACAAATTAATCAATAATAATTTCATATTGCTCCCTGTGGACACACCTTACTTCAACACGAAACATGCTATGGTGTTTACTTAACAAAATAAACGAACGTTTTGTTACGTATTCGCACATTTCTTGACATAACGCAATGAGAACGAACATTAACTACGACTAGATTGTGGCAAAACATTTTAACAAAGTACCAACGACGCACTTTCTTAAGTTGGCTGTAAAAAGCCGTACTGATGAAATAAATTTTGGCAAATTATTTTGTTTGAATTTTTTTATCAAAATTTATAGTACAGTCGAAACCGGATAAGTGCACAAACCGGTTAAGTGCACAAATTTTCCATGCCTCGAAATTTTTTCGCCCTATGTTTTGTACATGATCTAAAACCGGTTCAGTGCACAAACCGGCTAAGTGCACAAATTTTTCGTGCCCGGTCGATGTGCACTTATCCGGTTTCGACTGTACAAAGAACATTTTGGTAATTTTTGACGAGTCTGACCAGCTTAATATCGCCACATTTGCATGCAGTGTTCTTACAAATCATAACGAAAATCGGTCATTTTCATTCTCATTTAAATTAAAAAGATACACTCAGCGACAACGGAGAATGATAAAAAATGACCGATAAAAATCCCACCTTTTACGCAACTGTCCCTCGCTATTCGCTCGTTTGACAACTTCGGGATGATGAGCGTTGGGTTGGCTTAGTTGTTTCCTTTCAAATCGCGTCAATGCCACCCAACCCCCACCCGAAGGATCGTAAGAGCAAACAGCCACGAGCGAAGTCAGCAATACTATCAACAGATTCCAAACAATTATGCCTGAAATCTCCATTTGCTGCACAATTACCGCCAAACAATAGAAACTAACCAATTAGAATATTAGCTGCGCCCAGATGCAAATAGCTCGGATAATATGCCATTATCAACCAAACAATGCCAGCGATCGCGCAACCAAGTTGGGCGATAAGTAAAACTGAAAAAGCGGATGATATTTGGTTTCTAGGTTTATTTAAAGGGGAACTGCAATCACCGTTAGCCTGTTTTAATTTATAATATATCGGACCGGTTTCATATCGCGTACTTTAGCTAAAGTCTTACTTAACGCAATGATTAAGTATAGCCCTTTAATTCGACTTTAGCTAAAGTACACGATATGAAACCGGTCCATTATTTTCAGCTGCCTAAGATGAGCTGCTTAGTGGTAAGCTAATTACAATATAAACATATAATTCGCAGCCAGCTTGTCATAGGTAGCTGATAACAATATATGGTACAGTGGAATTCGTATATACCGGTTAACGGGAGACTGGCAAGTTTTGACCGGTATAACCGAACTTGTTTGTAAGGAAAAGTAAGCTTTGGGACTGAAAATCTTGGCCGCTATAAACGAAATACCGTTATAACCGAAACCGCTATAAACGAATTCCACTGTACATTCTTTTCAGCTATAAATGAACGCAGTTCCCCTTTAAGAAGGCCTTTACCAGTACGAAGATGGACCAAATGGACCATTCGAGCTCGGGGTTTATCGTTCATGATGGTTCCACGCGTGCTCACATACGCGATGGCCCCTTCCACCATCACGCACAGCAACAAGACGAACACGCATATTGTCAGCAGCAGGCGGATCAGCCGAAGACCGTGTTCCGGCGGCAAATCGGCGTAAATCAACTCAGGATGGTCACGTTCTTCCGCTGATATTGTCGGCAATGCCACAACCGCCGCGATCACCCTATTTCAAGAGAATTCAGTCAATCACTATCAGTAATCAACAGGGTTGACAAAGTCTCACCAAATAGCGTCGAAAGCCACTAAGACCAGTGCTGGAACTACCAGATCATCGCTGCCGATACGCCATCGGCGCCGGAATGCCACCAAGCCCGGCATTCTCCCCGATCGACCACCACGACGCCTCCCTTTCAATCGCTGCCGACTTCCATTCCTCTTGAATTACAGGCGCTTGTCTCCTTACACACGTTTAATCACTGGATGCGACTGATTCATTTCGATCGATGTTACTCCCATTCGGATCTAACAGATTACTCAGCATCTTCAGAGTAGCGGTCTCGTTCTTCTAGTCTCATCATTCGTGGCCGCAAAATACCGTATTTTATCGAAAAACTGAACCTGATACAATGTCAGTTATTCATAGCGGTAAATTTGATTGCTCCATCAGCGGTGAAGCGAAGAGCTACGGTTCATTACCGACTTTCTTCCAGTCAAACTTCCACAAAAAATCCATCTGAGCACACTGTCTGGTCAGGTTCAGTGAAACTTACAAAGGACATCTACTTTATTGCTAGCGATTTGGCTGATCGGATTAAAATCGATGGTGGAGCGCTCTTCTACGCCTTATTTAGCCCTTGCGTGCTAGCATCACATTCCATTCAACAAATTGAGTTCTCGCAGTTAGACAAGCAACAGAACCAACAATCCAACTTTAATACTTTCAATGTTTCATGTTTTTAACATAATTTTACTTTTCACATTCCGACCACAAATTGAGTGAGTGCACTGCATTCAACCGTTGAATGCAATGCTAGGGACAAGGAGAATTGAATGGGTGGGTGCTGCGGGTCATTTGACGCGATATCAATATTACAATGTTCGATAAAATCATGTTACCCTTACAACTCGTAACATATGACTTTTCTGACGAGTATGCGGGTCGTCTGACTCCCTAAGAAGCGATTATGCATGCCATACAAGAGGAAAGTTATGCTGGCATATGACTTCGCCTGTACACCAATCGATAGCTCGCAGATATAGATAACATTCGTCGATCCTGCTCGCTTGCTTTCCCTGCTTCTTAGTTACAAGTCTCACATATCAAACTAGCAAACGGCGCATCTTCGTATTTATAAAAAATCGATCTTTCCGTCGCTATTTTTCAAAACCAAAATGAATCGAAGATGCTAAGAACACTGCTCGCGTCACGCAAAGTCTCAAACCACCTCACTTCGCACCGTAACGCACTATCATAAAACTGAGGTTATACCGGGCATAGTAAGGTTACGGCGCAGTGAAGTTTTACAGTAGGTGCGGTGAAAATTTTCCCGGATAGGGTATAATTACGTGCTACTTGATGGCCCATGTGTTAATCTAACTGTACCTCATTTGTATCCCGGGTGCTCTGACCGATCGTTAGCCCCTTCGCGCCAGCCAAGCTGACGAGTCCGTGCTTTACACCCGCGTAGAACGCGTGCGCTTCGATGAGTTACAAGGTGAGCGAGGTGGAAGAACACCTCAAACACCAAAGGAACCTCAGCGCGACCTCGTCGAAAAGAGGCTTGTCCGCTTCGCGATATACATTAAGCAACCTACGAGGACGATACCGCAGTGTGAACAATATCGTGTGTCTCACCCATGTAGCTATTTGCTTATATGCAGTCGAGTGTGGTTGAATGAAAGAGAGATTGTGGCAATTTTTACTCCTACATAAGACGCTAAGGGAAAAGCCTACCACTGAACCGGTAACAAGCACATATCAACTTTGTCGTAAGCGCGGCGAAAACAGCTTCAATATACTTACTTTGATTTAACTATCCAAAACGCATCAGCCATGCTACACGACTTTTAGTCGCGCTAAAGGTAATTGTTTTTAAACGCAACATTTCGACCAGTACTAAAAAATTTTGCTTAAATCGCAGAAAGTGCACTGCCCTCCCCCATTTACTGCTAGGAATGAATTCCACTATACGTAAGCTGTAACATGGCGCAAGGGCGTCGGAATGGCACTATGCTACATATGTAAGATTTGACATTCGTATGGGAATGTGTATGCCAGGTGCTTGAACAGAAACTTGGTTTTATGGCGGTTTGAAAATCTGCCGATGTAAACAGTGGTTCCATACGTATGCTCATTGCTGGCACAAAGCGCTCATCGTTCGTTGCAGACTCATACGTATGTGGCTCGTCTTACTTTACCCACCAAGGTGGATGAAGGGCAAGCGACGCTCACCGCGCCGCTCCCCACCCTTGGTGCCACTAACATGAAATAAATTCAGCATCACATTCACCTGTTTTAGCCACATATGGTAGCCGTTACTTTGCCTCTATTAGTCGCCCTAAAAAGACAAGCAATAATACTTTGCATATGCATTTGTACCGCATGACGAAGCGCCGCGCGCCACGAATACTAGCTACGCATCAGCAACGCATACGTATGCATGCAGTTGGTCATACCTATGAACTTGAGCCCTATAAAGCCGGATGGCCTCTCAGCTATGGTCACCCGCTCCTCGTCAGAACAATTCAAGTTGCTTCTCAACTGAGCGCGAAGATGGTTGTCCGTGTTACGAAAGCTGCACAAATTGCGATGCTCGCATTTGTGTATTGCGGACTGGTCTCGGCTGCTCCTGTGGAAAATGGTTGCCACGATAACGAAACGATTGCCTCGCAATCGTTTGGCCAAGTATTAATTTTATTGAAAGCGTTTTTACAGTGGCTTTAGACTTGCTTTTGCTCTTCAGATTCTCATAGACAAGGTCGAAACGATACCCCTAAAAGCGATTGAATTCGTCACTGATCACGTTCTTGGTCTCGTCGTTGCGGCAATCGTCAGTGCAATTGTAGGCGTCTTCAAGGAGCAAATTTTCAATCGCCTTCGCACATGCATCCAATGGTGCACGCGTGTAAGCAAGTTCACTTTCGTTGTTTAAACGTTTGTATTCTCCTCGAAATTCGCTTCAGACTCGCGAGCCCAATCAGCCTCTACGCCTGCTACAAACAGGATGCAATTTTCAAACGGATACAGTAAGTATCGTCTGTGCAAGAAGTTCGATTTGATTGTTAGACTTGCTAATGAAAATGATGATTTGTGGGCGTTGTTTCGTTTAATTCGTAAAATGGTGCGCCTTAGTGAGAGTGTATGCACTATTTCGGTTGTTTCGGTTGAACAATATCTCATTCCAGGCGCTCTGCTCCGCGTCTGCCCTGGGCGTGCGCAATAGTGCGTTGCGTCAACAGTTGCTGCAAGATCATTCAACGCTTGACCAAACGCTTGAACAAGGCGATATGCTCTGCCGCTTAGACACTACCGATACTGCGCCGATCAGCTCAAGTTTGATGGCCGCGTCGACACTTCCTTCTGAGTAATCATCGTAGACAAGGGGCTTTTGTTAGGCATCAGTGATGTTTCTGGCTAGAGAGAGGATTATCTTGGTTCGCGAGCCGTACAGTAAATGGCGTTACTGTGAAACATAAACTGGCGCCGGGCTCCTGTATACCGTACCACATGAGTTTCGTGTTATTGCGCGACCGATATGTTGCAAAATGGCGTTGTATGTCATGTAGAGATCAGTGTATATACGTGCGTGCATCGTGTGCGGTCATGTGTCTCGTTAAGTCTGTGTAATATACGTGCCGACTCGGCGTTTTTCAATAAAGAGTATATGAAAGCCCGAGTACCGCGTTACATTACGCAGTCACGTGATTAATTGCTAGTTTGGAAACTTCCGCAAATGCTCAATTTTGTATGCAGTTAATTGGTGTTCGAGCCTCAATTGTCTTCTACTTCGGTTCGCTCTTAACCTGCACTGCTATCCCATCTACCTTTAACTCTGTCGTTCCTGTATTACTCTTCTTGCAATCCCCGAGTAATATTTGTTAAGTGAACCCTGTGAAAAGTTCAGTGGAGTTCGCTTGTACCGGTATATCGCTTGTACTGGTATTTCGCTTGTACTAGTCAAGATTACACCGACCGATGTTTCAACCAGTATAAACAAATTTCGCTTATATCGTACAAAATGAACTGCCCCCATTTACTGCTAGGAAATAATTTCACTATACGTATGCTGTAACATGGCGCAAGGGCGTCGGGACGGCACCATGCTACATATATAAGGTTTGACATTCGTATGGAAATATGTATGTCAGACGCTTGATAAGAAGTGGCTTTAAGGCGGTTAGAAAATCGGCTTCATATGCATGTCATTATTGCTGGCATTTAGCGCTCATCGTTCACGCGCAGAATTTTATATATGTAATTCATCACATCTTATCTGTGCAAGTTGGACGGAGAGCATGCGACACTCGCCGGCGCACACATGGCGCATACATGTAAGCGAGTTCAAGTTTCGCTGTTTAAACGTTTGTATTCTCCTCGAAATTCGCTTCAGACTCGCGAGCTCCACTAACCTCTATGCTTGCTACAAACAGGGTGGAATTTCGAAACGGCTACTGCAAGTATCGTCTGTGCAAGAAGCTTGATTTGGTTATTAGATAGATACTCTGCACGCTACTCTCCATCCTTGTCACCATTGAAATGAAGGAAGCTCAGCATCGCGTTCACATTTAGTAGCCAATAGACAGTCATAATTATACAAATACATAGTTATATCAGTAATAAATGTGACATTGAATTTACAGTTAGCAGTATCATTATCAGTCCATTGATTGACTGACATACTCGGTTTATCTGGATATATTTTGAAAGTCTGATTCTTAGTGAGGATAGGAAGATAGACCAGTGAAGTCAGTTAGGAGGAAGATATTATGGGCGAGATGGGCAACTGTCACATGATGACGAACGCAATATGATATCAGCTGCGTTGATGGCGATCAAATACGTAGTCGCTTTATTAAAGCAGGTGATGCTCAAAAGATTGGAGGAGAGAGACAAACGAGTTTCGTCTTCTCACATTCCTTCAACCATACTGCGCGACGCTGCGCCCTGTCAGGAGCCAAGCACCAGGCTCTTTCCGATATGCATATATGTTATAAGTGAGATATGCTCTTGTCAGAGGACTCGATTGTCACTGTTCAGAATCCAAGATGATATTAAGGATTCATTCTTATCAACACTGTCAGATAGCCTGAGCAGGAGTGCAAGTACAGCAAATTTTTAGTAGTCGGCCGATTGGCAAACAACTGGCGTAAATTAATACTTTAAATGAAATAGTGCCCATATTGTAGTTATCTTTTCACGTTGAAGGGCGCTCTGGTCGTTAACATATCAGCAGCTGCATAGGCTGTACCATCTTTAATGGTGCAACTTTAATCGAACGCGCTCTTTGACATCGCCATTGTCGAATTTCAACGTCGTTTTATCGTTGAAATGTTCACTGCGTGACTGTGACAACGGACGGGTTGCGTTATTTCGTCACCGATTCCGTGTGTACATCGACAAGAAAACATACAAACCATTCCAGCGTATTCACCGCGCGTGTCGTTGCTGCTTGCTTTTTTACCACCGCGTGGGCGCGCTACGATCGCATTCTATTAAGTAAATTTTAAAAACTACCAAGAAATATTGAGATAAGCAATTTCTATACATGGATATAAAACTTTATTAACTTCATTTCGATATGTATTTAGTCCCATGTTATCTCTTGACTAAACTCTGAGCGCGGTCTAAAGTGCGATCATCGAGATACCGACGGCTGAAGAGACGTGCGTTGAGTGACGTATGTTCCGGCCTCTACATAGGTATGCGTATACATACGGAGCGTCATCGTTAGAATTGCGATGTCGAAACCATAGTCACTATGACTAGTGGCATGTGGTTGTATAGGGTATGTTAAGTCCAGACAAAAGGGTTTTTTGAGCCTATCGCGAAATTTTTGTTCTAAGGTGCGCTAGGTTATTGCGAATAAGTGTAAATGAAACCTATCTAGACACACTTACCAAATATCACAGCTTTTGAGATAATTTCTGATGAGATACAGATTTAACTGTGAAAAATTGAAAAGTAGACTCTTTCGAAATAAATTCTGGAAGTTGATACAGTTGGCTAAAAATTGTGGAAAAATAATAATTACGTAGCCACGGACCTCCTTTATCAATCCGTAATATTTCATAGTTTTCGGAAAAGCCGTTTTCCAGCGAGCTGTAACTTTGCGAAGTCCGGACACGCGTATTCGTGGCTAAAATGGACTACTCGTGCACAAAATATGCGCGCGTTCGCTCCATTTGAAAAGAAAAATTCTCGACACCAAAATGAAATTAGCTATATTCTCTATTTCATAAGAAGAAAATTTAGAATCCAATTTGATCAGCCCATCTTGCTTTATTGGCTCATATATTACAATGCTGTCCGGACTTATCCCGCCTTAAACAGATGTCTGGACTCGGTGCGGCGTAGTCCGAACATTTTTTCAAAAACTAAAACGACTAATAATTACGTTTTCAATTTATGGATTAATCTGAATTTTTGATATACTATAGTATATGATCCAACTGATTATTTGAATTAAAATTTGTTTCATTTAGTTTGATATAACTGACATTGTGCGTTTTTAAAAATTGTCAGCGCACCAACCTGTTCGGACTTAGTCGGTTTTACTCTATAAAGAACCCGCTTTTGCGCATAATCTTGAACTTAATCGAAAGATGGCTAGGACTAGTGGCAAACCGAGGATAAACGAAGGATTACAGTGAAATTCACTTATACCGGTAATTGCGGGACCGGCCAAAATTACCGGTATAAGCGAAATTCGCTTATACCGGTGTTTTGACCGTCTTACACGAAAATACCGGTATAAACGAAAATTTCTCATTGTTGTCGAAATATGGGTACAAAAAGAATATTCTCCTTTAGCGTTATTAGACGTCAGGAAGCGTAGCTAACATGTGCGTTAGCTAGTGAAGTCAGATAATGAATACTGAAGCAGTGCTTTTGGCTTTCTTACTTCACTTGAATCGATCATAATTAACCCATTTTCTGACGAGAGGTCGGCCGATTCTATTACCGGTATAAGCGAACTTACATGTATAAAAGACACGCTTTGGGACCGGAAAAAATTACCGGTATAAGCGAAATACCGGTATAAGCGAAACCGCTATAAGCGAAATTCGCCATGTACAAAACATAGGCCGAAAATTCGGGACCGGCCAAAATTACCGGTATAAGCGAAACCGTTATAAGTGAATTCCACTGTTTTCCCAATTCAGAGGAAATTTTAAAATCTCTGAAGTGTCAAAATTAGGCTTCTACCTTGTTAGATTTACGTATTAGTTATCCATTGCGCTTGTTACTCTTTAGACTTGAAAACAAACAGTGGTATCTATCCGTTTACTAAATAGTGTTCGATATATTTGCTTTGCAGCATTCAACAAGTTAGAAGGTCAACGACTTCACCCAAATTCGATCTCTATTGAACTTTATTCAAGATCGTTAGACTTCACTTCGTAAGTACAAAATCTTAGTTGTTCGTAATCGTCTAGATAATACTTGTATTTCGAAAATAGGACGTTGTACCAGTCTAAAAGTAATAGTATTTCAAGTTTGTTTATTTTTTAGTAATTTGTTAGTGCGAGGCTCGTTCCAAAAGTCCTTTACAAACAGCAATTATTTTCTATAGAGTGCACAGATAAAGGTCATTCAACGTATATTAGTAGCCTGAGGTGTCTTACAGCTACCTGCAAAATTCTAGGTTTCTAGGTTTATTAAAATGTTGAGTTTGATGGCATCTTCTTAAATTTCTGGAAACCCATTTTTACCGTAATTTTAGTGAGGACCAACTTTGAGCTGAATCTGAGACCCGTACACGGGAACGGATTTCAGTTTTGAAGATACCGTCGATAACCCAGCATTAGGGCTATAGTTCTGAGCAAACTGAACAACGGAGAATTCTGAACAAGTTATTGCCGAAAAACTCGAATAACTGTAAAGCGAAACAATTTAGCCTACTCTTTCTTGCATAACTGTCTTAGTTTTGCACTAATTTATCAATTTTGGTCAGTTTCAGATTCCCCTCGTCGCGCTCTTTCGAATGGTATATAGAAACACTGATTTTGGTATCATTTTCGTATTGCGGTTATCAAATTTAAATTTTCCGTCGTATCTCGACACGAAAATAGTTTCGAAAAATTCTGATGTGCTTTTCGTAAATCCCGACCGAATTACCCTAGAATGTAAAGTTTCATCAATATCTGAAGCCTTTTTCCCAGCTGTGCCAAGGGAAGCTCAATACTTAGAAAAGGTCTCTCTTAAGTGTCCTTAAATATTCTGTTATGTGAAAGTTTTTATTTTTTTCAGATTCAATGGAACAACAAGATGACACTGTACCTGTAAATGAAAAGAGACAGAGTAACCAAACATCATCAACAATCAAGAAGCCAAACCGTCATGAAAAAAATGCGGCGGTATGGACTTTTTAATATGACGTAGAACATTGTTAATTAAGATCATATCTGTAATATTTATTCCCACATGATTAAAATATTTATGTTAGATTGTTGACAATTTGATTCGACTCATTTGTCTACATAATTGATGAAATTGTTGCAGAAATAGATTGTTATCTTTGCTGCTTACAGATGTTAATTTCAATTATATTTGAATAATATATATTTTGAGTATCTTGTGATCTCTCTAACAAAGTATTATTGATTTATATATCTGATTAAATCTTAAACTCTAATTTCAGGAAAAGATTGACGAAATTTTGGAACACCATGAACAAGACATTGGTCTCTTCATTTCAAAACTTGAGAAACGGCTGAAAGAAAAGCCGAATGATAAAGTCTTTGTGAGCGTAAGTTGCAGACGCTTTAATTTGCGTGCCTTGGGAGTCATTAATGTTGATTTTAGTGTTCTTGTTACACACTTGAAAATCAAAATGAACAAGTATATGCTAATTTTTATTTTAATACATGCACCAGATTATTTTATAAGCTACCTACTCTCAGAATTTACGACAAAATTTAGAAACGTCCTTAATTCATTGTCCTTGGCTTAAAGAAAATAGGACTAAACAGTAAAATAACTGGATACTTGGACTCATGCGCCTGTGTTTACCTGTTATTTCATCATAGCTAATTAATGCATGAATTGTTGTGCAATGGTGTAATGCATCACATGATAAAGTTATTGTATTGGATGTATAATATGATTAATTTTGTTCTTTTGTATTAAGAGATAGTGGATCGATTGGTGTAGTGGCTGCGCGCCAGACACCAGTCCCAAGGCCGGGGGGTTCAACCCTGGCCGAGGGCGATCCGTCACCCAACCAAGGTGCTCATCCCTTTGGGGTCGGGAAATTGGTAGCAGCATCGCTGCGGAGTTTCCAACATTCCGGTGTCAGGCATTCAACGGCCGTCCGGGAAAGTCTACTGTCGTGTTTATTGTGGCCCGTCTCGTACTGTGGAGAGGGAGGATCCAAAAAAGCGGATCCAGCGGGACAAACGCTAGGAAATTTTAAAAAATTAAGAAATACTGAAAATGTTTTAGAATGACTTATGGCTTTCGTTTGCACGAACAATGAGCCAAATACTTCTACCGTCTGAGTCACTGCTGCTGATTGCGGGTAGAATAGATGGTGTTGATTAAATATTAAATGTTTGTTACATATACAGTGAAACCTGGATAAGTGCACATCGATCCGACAAGAAAATTTTGTGCACTTATTCAGGTACAACTGCATGCAAAACATTTGCACGTATCCAGGTTTCACTGTATCGGAGATGTTGAAGTTAAAAAAAACAGGGTTTATTTAGTTCGATATAGAGTTGTTCCACAAGTCCATTTTCGATAACTATCTAACCTCGCTTAATTGTGCTGTCATTTGCACTTATTTATATAGTATTGACGTTAATTGCTTTGAATTTCGTCAATATTTTGGACCGATCAGTCATCAATGATAAATGATAATCATTAATTAACAATTTGCGTATATAATTGCTGTTTCACTTTTCAGTATAGAACGTTTTTGGTGACTCTGAAAGAGTTACAACAGGAGCCCGAAATTAAAATGGACGATCAGGAAATGTATTTCGCAAGAAACTTTGCACACTACATTGGAATAAAAATGGATCAAACATTGTATCCCAACCTGCGTTTGGACTCGATAGGAAAGGTGAAAACACCTTTATTTTTTCTTCATTACTGTTATAATTTGAATTGTGTTTCAGCAGTTTCTAAAACTTCTCAGTGCAATGTAAGTGTTTGATGATACTTTGATTAATATTTTCATGTAGTTAGCTTACATTTAAAATGAAATGTGCATAAATTTTGATTACATGCATTAGATTGATGGAAAAGTCTTTTCACAAAGTTATCTATTTCAAAAACAAGAAAAGAGTACAGCCATTATTTTCATGAGGAGAAAAGACTAAAGTTTTGCCTATCCGACAAGCTGTCGATCGTTAAAAACGATTGGCTTTAGGCAAAGATATGCTCATTTTTCCGCAACACTTCAAATCGAAATCGTTCAGAAACTTGGCTGTTCAGCATTCCGCTGTGTAATATCAGTGCAAGCGTTGTTTTCGCAGCTGTATTAATTGGCTCTCGATTCGATCGAAAGAACGTATACGTGTTAAGAACGAATATTTTTAATATTATCACTTTGAATTTTCGCGATATCTCATTTTTGAATAAATTTACGGGCGGTTCTGAAAAGACTTTTTGGATAACCTAATACAAAGCGATGCACTGAGCATGGGATACTTTTGAAAATGGTTCCATTGCATATGATCAATTCTCGGCGCATATCTATAGCAGTGAAACGTCCGTAAGTAAATAATGGCACTTCAGTGAGCAAATATAGTTGTGCTTCTTGTTTGAAAATCATATATTGATATATAACGCTAATTTCGTCTATTATCCTGGTCTGTAAATGATTCCTGATTTGTTTAGTTTTGAGGACATACATAGACAGTTGATCAACTGCCATGATGCTGATCAAGAATTAAGTCATTTTTAGCCTTTTTTATAAGATGATTCTTAAAACCCGTTCCACAAATGTCACTTACATTACACTGTGACGTTTTTAGCAGCGAATTCGAGAAGAGAGAAGTCCGCGAAGTGTTTAAAAATTTGCGCTCACCAAATTCATCATCAGAGCCATCATCTGTTGGGGGTATTTTTAGTGGTACCATGGCTGGTGGAACAGTAGCTTCGGTCAGTTTTATTTTATATTAAATACCTTTCTGTGTATATATGAACAGCTATAATTCTCTCAATGGACTTGAGTCCATAAAGTTAAATTAATAAGTGCAGAGTTTAGCGTTGAAATGGTTTGATTAATTGCCTTTATTATGTTTACATTTTGATGAGCATTAGTCGTGGTAAGCGGTTGATGAATGAGCTTCATTACTGAATTGCATCGTTGTTGTTGTCAAGATTTATTATTTGGACTGTAGCGTGGGTGAGTAATCCTGAGTACATTCTCCGTCTTCACTAGAATCTTCTAAACGTTTTGCGCTCCTCAGCGACAGTTTAAGATGCTACTTCGTCAATGCATCCCTTGAAAATAGTGTAGTAGCACAAGACCAAAAGAATTAGTTATGGCAAGTCAGCTCTCATATACTTATAAGCCATTATACCCTATCTGTGACTCGCTTTAGGCAGAGCTCTTTAGTGGTTGACTTGTTTGAGTGGTATGAATCAGTGTGTTTTATGTACCAACTAAATCTTCAGAGACGCACAATTGGCGACTTTCACAACATTTGGCGCTTGCTTACCTCTGCTCCCTGTAATATCCGCTCTGAAGAACTGTCAAGTAACCGTCAAAAACTGCGAAAGCGATACGCAACATCTGATTCGGTTTGTTCCATAAAATCTAGTTACTTCAATTAAATAACTGGATTTTAAAAAGTATCGTCTTCACTCACTGACCAATGGGCGTCGTATAGTTGGAGTGGAAGCATAATTCTGGCAGATTTTGCGAAGGATGGCTGATATCTTCGGATCGTAAATTATATACTTTTGTCATAATGCACTTGAATTTGGCCAGAATTATTTCAATTTGTTCAACTATACTGTGCTTTTAGCCCAGTCAAATGATCAGTCAATAAAAGTAGATGTCGTAGCTATTGCATGCTCTGGCTAATATTCTGCGATTGCATAAATTGCGATTGCTCGCTGAATTTTCTATTAAAAAAGAATGAACAATTTTAGGATCTTTTGCCTTGTGTTTGTAAGGCGCTCTCTAAACTTATTGTTTTGTCGTGATTAGACTTTCTTTTGACTCTTTGATCTCCCATTGTATGCGAGCGCCCAAGCTGTTGCCTTGTGGTGTTGTCAGGCTGGTGGTTATGCTGAAGGTAAACTTTTCCCTAGAATTAAGTAGTTTCAAGCTTCTCTTGGCGCAGAAAAATGTTTATATTTCGCTGAAATTTCATATTCTGTAATATTTTAGATGGAAACCGACGGAGCAGCTGGGACGATTTACTCGACTGATGCTAAGGATGATGAATCGTCAAACCATTCTGCTTCACCACCACCAAGAGCTTCATCTTTAATGCAAGCTTCTTCCTCGATATCATCCCCACCTCGTTCAAATTTAGCCTCAATGGATGTCAATGAACCGTTTTTCAAGTATATCTCTTCTGAGCTGTCGCAGCTTGATGAACTTTCGCAGATGAAAGCAAAGCAAGAAATTCATGATATTATACTCAAGCATAGGTATAAACAGAAGTAGTTTCGAACTTTGAATGTTCACCTGATTATCAAAACGAATCCTCATGTATAAAGTGATCATTAAGTGTAATCAATTTTAAATGTCCATAAAAAATCAGGAAATGAACCGATGTTGATGAAGCTTCGTGAAAATGTAGTTGACACGTTAGCATTCATGTTGCACAAAAAATTTACTGAAAAAGTTGGAAAAGAAAAATTTTTTGACGAATTAGTTTTTAAACGATGAAACTTGCTTTGAGTATGCTTTTTCTTGTTTGATGCCGCTTTGAGTTAATTATGTGACAAAATAGTTGTACTGATGAATCTTGTGTTCTCAACGATGCATTGATGATATGATAAAGCGCTTGAGTATCACGGTTTGAGGTCCAGACTGTATCACATATCAACAAGAACAAAAAGATTGCAAGAATTTTTTGGAAATCTGCAGAAAAATTCGCACCGCGCGCAACTTCCATGACAGGACTTGTAGAGACTTCTCAAATCGTCCGCGTTCAATCAATATATAAGCGCACTTGCACCGCGATAAAAACACATTTATCTCTTTCCATCTCGTCGGTTGCTTCTCCATAGTTCTTTCATATATTTATGCGGTCGTCGTTTACTATGCGCATTTTCCCCGAGCGCAACTACTACCCCTCCATCAAACAAAGAGATCAGTTGATTTCGTATGATTTTGGCTAGAGCTGTAATGGGGTCGGGGTAACCCCGGACCCCGCGGGGTTACCCAGACTCCGACCCCTACAAACCCCGACCCCGACTCTTCAACCCCGACCCCGACCCCGACCTTTGATAGTTAATCCCAACCCCGATCCACCCCGACCCTGAATCTGAAATCCTATCCTCTATCCACTCTCTGACTTTTTACAATCAATAGTGAACGAAGCTCTCTACGGCAAAGTCAACAATCTGTCCCTCATGCGTCTGACAATAGCTCATTAGCTCGCAGTAATTATTATCGTGCGTGAGACGAATCAGCTGTAGGTCACTTTTCTGCATTCACCCCCGCATCTCGCTCATTCTTGTGCACACTCTCATCTCGCTCGATATACCTACCGCCTGTTATGTATTAGGCTGACCGGAAATTTACTTTATTTCTGTCACTTACATAATTTATGTTATATAACTTTTATGTAACGCCTAATACAGTGGAATTCACTTATAACGGTTATACCGGTATTTCACTTATACCGGTAATTTTTGTCGGTCCCAAAGTGCACCTCCCCATACAAATAATATCGCTTATACCGGTAATTTTGATCGGTCCCTCAAATACCGGTATAAGTGAATTCCACTGTACTTTAATTTATATTTGGGGTTATAGCCGAGGTCTTTGCGGTCATTTACCTGTTTAGCACATGTTGAGAAAATTTCTGAATTAAATGCGACCCAAGTGATAGTAAACGAAGGAAATTTCCGGTCAACCTAACATTTGTTGCAACTAGAAAAATGCCTCCGAAGTCCGTTGTGTGGGATTACTTTATACGGCAAATTGATGATCCCGATAAGGCCCTGTGCAAATTGTGCAATACGCTTAAGTCTTGCAAAGATAGCTCAACGAAGAACTTGCGTGACCACCTCCAGGCTTCGCACAAGATAAGCTTGCAAAAGCGAGGTGCTGACGACGCTATTCCGAGCGAGGCTGGTCAGCCTATGACGGCGAAACAGTCTAAAATGGACGAAAGGCTGAAGCTGAAGCCAGACTCGGTTCGAGCTGCTGAGATCAGTAGCTGCAGGTTCTTAATAATTTGTTGTGTAGAACGAGCCTTTGAGGTAGACATATGTGAGAGAGCAGGAGGGCTACAAATCTGTCTAATAGATGCAGAGGATACTTTTGAAGGACAATAATATTCTGAGGGAAGAATGGAAGTAAAGAATAGTGTCAGGCACAAGTAAGACATAACATAAAACATACAGCAAAATACTCCTGGGTGGGAGAATATCAAACTAATTTTGCCGCGAAATGATAAAAAATGAAATTTTTAAAGATTTTATTGAGTCTTTGGATGTTTATAGGAGAGCACTAACCTCTGTTGTTGCCCGCGATTAACATCTTCTCTCCTGCTTTAGACAATCGCGGAATTCATAATTCTTGAAAATCAGCCGTTTCGCATTATTGAAACGGATGGTTTCAAACGGTTGATGCACAAATTAGTGCTGGAATAAAACATTCCATCGCGATCGTATTTTTCGCATAAGCTCATTTCTGAGCTAGTCGAAAAGGTAAAGAAGGTGGTGAAGGCTGATGTCGCGATGGCAGAAGCTATTTCATTTACCACAGACGCTTGGTTGGATATGACCTCCGGCATATCTCTGATCAGTCTCATGGCCCACTGGCTTGACCAGAACTTTAAACGACGGAACGTCGTACTCGCTGCGTCTTCAATTGATCAATCACACACGGCCGATCACATTGCCATAAAGCTGAAGGAGATCTTGAACGGCTTTGAGATTTCCGACGAGCGCGTTCACATGTTCATTCGCGATGGCGAGTGCGATGCACATTAATCAATGACAGGATGCCCATTGTTTGAGTCACAAGCTTCAATTGGTGATTCATGACTCTATTCTGCTGCAACCGTCTGTTCACAGTATCCTCGCCAAGGGCCGTTCAATTGCTGGCCACTTTCGGCATTCTCCGAAGGCAGTGTCGATCTTTGCATCGATTCAGACCGATCTCGGCATTGCAAAGCCGAAGAAGACCGAGCAAGACGTTCCCACTCAGTAGTACTCGAGCTTCCTGATGATCGAGCGGCTGCTCTTATTGCGCGAGCCGCTGCGCCTGTATCGCTCGCAGCCGTCAGTGAAAGCCGCCTGGTCGTTCAGTGACGACGAATGGGACTTGATTGAGCGCTTGCTCAGAATTCTGCGGCCATTCGCGCTTCACACGGAGGAGCTGTCATTCGATAACGCGTCCATTTCTACCTATATTTTGCAAGTACGCGCCCTGCTATTCACGCTCGAGAAAGAGTGGCAATTGAATGCTACAGGGGTGATTGGCACTCTAGATGCGATGCTCAAATCGCTGAAAGATCGTTTCAAGGTACGATTAGATTATACGAATTATTTAATCATGGGAAGTATGGGTTAATGAGAATAGTTCTAGTACTAACCTTCACTAATCTACTACCTAAACTAAGCTTTAACGACTAAAGAGGCTGCTAAAATATAGCACTGGCAGGGTCATGGATGTGAAACGTTTTTCACTAGGCTATGCTAGCAACACTGTGCTATGACAAATAGATACGTTTTCACCGTACTTCAATAGTTCACATTAGGACCTAAAAGTTAAAATAAACAAGCATAGAGCAACGGAGGCGCCGAAGTCCATATTTTCGCTATTTATCGTTCAAAATGCTGCGGTGATACAGCGCGGCAAACAAATACCTAAACACCACCGATGCTGCATTGTCACAACCCATTAATACATGCATTTTTTAAGAGCATGATTGAGGATAAATGTCTCACTATCACGGCCTTTCTCAACCCTCGTTTCCACAATCACCAGAAAATCCTTTCGAATTCACAATGGAACATCATTGTTTCCACTTTGAAAGAGTAGATCAAGTCTCAGGAAGGCTTGGAGCCTGTGCTTGTTGATTCCGCATTGGAAACGTTGAGCACTGGGGCGCCATCCAGTCCACTGCAGCTGCATCAAGCAGCATCCGACGATCTGTTTGCTGGCCTGTTCAATGATTCGCCTTGTTCGAATCCTCCGACGGAAGCGGTCAATGAGATCGATTTGAAAATCGATGAGGAGATCAGTCGATATCGAAAAATGCCGCGTCCAGATACGCGTAGTTGCCCGTACTAGTGGTGGTCCCTTTAGGCGACTGAGTTTCCTCTATTGTCAAAGTCGGCTCGTCGTTACTTATCCGCGCCGCCCAGCAATGTTCCCAGTGAGCATTTGTTTAGTGGTGCGAGTCTTTTGTATGAAGATAAATTGCGCAACTGCTTGGATGGAGGAAAAGCCGAAGGGCTTATTTTCGCTCGCGCTAACTTGAAGCACATTGATTATCGATACTAGATTTCGTTAGTTGTGAAGTATCAATGTCCGTTTGTAAGCCGTCTCACTTGTTTCCAATGATTGATCGCGCTGATATTTATGTGAAGTTTAAGGACTTTGTCTCACTAGTTGCAACTCGACGCACGCTGATTTCCGCTACTCTCGACACTAATTTGTACAGCAGTAACACCTTTTCACTGATTTTCTACATGTTTTCGCTGATGCTTACATGAAATGTTCCAGCTGTACATAAAAATTTTGCGGCTAATGAGTGACAATGACAATATGTGCATTCAAAAGCCGCGTTTGGGTGAATGTCGTTAAGTTTTAACAATTACTAGCCTAAACCCGACCGACCCCGGGGTCAACCCCGACCTCAACCCCGACCCAGACCCCGGCTTTTAGAAAAACCCCGACCCCGTTACAGCTCTATTCAATACAGTTCACACGCAATGCCGATCAACGCCGGTGGCTCACTCGTAATTCGCTTTGCAGCTTTTGGTGTCGCGCACCGACGTAAAACATGCCCTACTTCGACCGCTCATAACTCCTTGAGCACGCAACCAAATTTGATGCGGTTTTTTGCATCGTGTAGAGCTTTATTTCACTTAGATTTCTGCATTTAAATATTTGAAATAGGTCAACTTTTCGTCGTTCTACGCCAATTTAAGCAAACGCGAGGTTTTCCCCACACGAATAGACTAAAAACGAACGGTTCTATCTTTTTCTGAATAACTTCGCCCGCAGTAATGCCACCATGCTGAAACTTTTCACACACAATCTAGAGATACAGATGTTCCGTCTGCAACAAAAATGGTTGAAGTCGGCCGTGATTTTGTCTAGATACAGCCTTGCAAGGGAGAAGCACTCGATTGGCTGTGAACTGCCCACCATGCGCGACGGGGAAGTACGCCGATTGAAATGGAGTGCTTCTTCACTGCACCGCTATATCTTTATAATGTCACGGCCGAATCCGATCATTCTTGTTGCAAACGAAACACTCTGTATCTCTAGATTGTGTGTAAAAAATTTCAGCATGGTGGCATTACCAGCGTAAGGTGTGAATTGTATTGAGCTGTAAAGATATGCGGATGTCTGATTTGGAGGTTGCTCTACAAGATGCTAAACACCGCATTTAATAATGTCGCTTATTCCTCGAGTTGTTTTGTCATCAAACGTGTTTCGTTACATTGCATTCATTCTGTAGTGCGGCACAAACACATGTTGTTAACGGAACGAAATTTATGAAACAAGAGTTATTTAACAAGCATAATCACAAACGATTCGAAAGAAGTACATCTATGATGCAGTATCACGTCGTCGTCAGTGGGGATGTTCTTTTCCTGGTGTGACCGCCGCGCGGTGACGCGTCCGGCCCATCGTTCTCTGTCAACATCCGGTAGCTTTCGCACCCCTGGTCGGTCTCAGTCGCGGATTTTGACGTTTCATTTAGCGAGCAATTTAGTGGAGCAGAGACATTCATTGTTCATTCAAAGAGCAGGACAACTTTTCATTTAGTGGTTGGCCCTAAAGAGGGCCGCTGGGATATCCTCCGGGACCGCCTCGCTAGTTCTCCTCCTAGTCCATCTTGAGAGTCTTCTTTGCCTGGAGAGCTCGGAAAACTAGAAATTCCTGAAATTGAGCAAAAGTAGCGCTGGACGCTGCCTCCGCCGCCAACCGCGCCTCCTCGGCCGCCACCCTCGCCGAATGCGCCCTCGCCAACTCCGCCTTCATCTCATCCGACCTTACCAACTCCACCTTCTCCGCCTTCATCTCAAGCCTCTCCCTCTCCTCGAGAGCTTCAAGCTCGACCAACTCGCTGCTCTGCACAGCCGCATAGCCCTGCAGATGTCGAGTTAGCAGTGCGCCAAGCGCCGTCGCGGCTCGTCGCTCAACGATGGCGATCTCTCCTGAAAGAACACGACTAAAAAGAGCTCGTTTCACCATGTACTGTTTTCTTAAACCCCCATGCCACTCCATTGACCAACGGCACAGGTCGGCGGCGAGCGTCAACGTTTCAGACACTCGCCCCGACCCGCCTGCCTCGGCCGCCAGAGCAGCGTACGGGCGTGAACGCTTACCCGTCCACGGCTCACCCACAGACACAGAAGTCCCGAAACCTGCCTGCTGACGGAAGGCGCCGCGAGCGTTGCTTGCGGTGTTGCCGCGCGAGTCACCGCAGTAGTTGGCCCCACGGTAGCCGCCGCTTTGGTGCCCCCCGTCAACTCCACCACGACCTCCTCCCCTACTGGACCGGTAGTCACCGCCACGACATGACGAATCCATGACGAACAAACACAGTACAGACTGAACTATCCACAAACACAACACTGACTGACCTGCCGCTTTAAGTTTATATAAACCTCCGTTCGCCCGCGATAGGGTCAGTCGTAGGGGTGATGACAATAGGGACGACGACGACGACGACGAGTAGATTGATCGAGCGAGCGACGTTACGACAGAGGAAGTCGCTTCACACCGGGGATATAACAATAAGCATTGCCGCCGGATGTCAGTGTGACGCGTCTTTGCAGTGTGCCTCACGCGTCGTTGCGGTAGGCCTCACGCGCCGCTGATATTTGAGTACAATAGTAGCCGATTTCTCTACCATAAATTCTCCCGTAAGCGTCCCCCCTTTACGCCTAAGTTGAAATAATAGTCGCCCACCCTCGAATAAACGCCCGCCCACGAAATAATCGCCCTTCCCTAAAGCCTAGGTTAAAATATAATCGCTTAGGGCATTTAACGGAGGATTTATGGTATATAGAAACGTTTTCTTAGCTGATGATTGCGCGTAGTGGCAAATATAGATAGCGGTTTAGGCAAAAGCCTCTGTTACTCGCATAATAAATGAATAGTTTTTATGTAAACAGTCTTCATTTCAGATTAATATCACCTTCGTTTTAATCGCAATATCTAATGGGAAAGAAATGCCTCGATTCCAACCGTCCACTTTTGGTCGATTCGGTTTGTTGTATCCAACGAATCTCGGTTATCCAATCGATGACGAGACCAATTTGAACGGTGTCCAGGTGCTTGATGATGTAGGTCACAGCGACCTCGCAAATCAGTCGAGTGTGCACAGCGAACAGAGTGAGTACGGCCACGAGACTGAAAACGATCCAAATATCGCAAATTCGAACAAAACGAAACGTAACAAGCATGGAAAGCGCTCGTACGAGTGCGTAGGAAAGAAACGAAATCGCCAACAAATGCGCAAAATCGCCAAAAATAGAAAATCAATTGGCGCTAATGCGGTACTGAATACGATCGAAATGACACATTTAAATGCCGAACCTGAGATGTGCAGCATCGAAACTGCGGGCGAACGGCAAGAAGTCGTAGCCGATTGCAATCCCATCGCTCTCAGCAGCCAATGCATTCAATGCAACGGAAAAAGCAATTTACTGCTAACCTGCAAACACTATGTTTGTCTGAAGTGCGAAGTAAAAAAGCAATGGGTCGCTCACGATCAATCGTGCGACAATTGCAGCGAACTCATTCAGTTCAAGCAAAAACACGCCCAACTGAAAAAGCGGTTGAAAAAGTCAGTGTACTTACCGCAATTGGTTAAACCAATAGACCAAGTTTCGCCTGAGGTGATTCGTGAGCGCTGCAGCAAACTGCATACCGTCGTTACTAAATTGGGTGGCAGAGAGAGCGCTGACGGCGAAGTAGTTCAGTCGGCTGCTCTAGTGAGTGAATATCTGAAAAGAAACGGTGCTTTTGTAGATAAAATTCGCAAAAGCAAATTGCCCGGCCTAGAACGGCGATTAACTCCCAGAGAAGACCTCGCCCTATGCTCAGATATGCACATGACGGGACGTCAGCGCCGAAAATATATTTCGGAAATGCACAAAAAGGGCATGAATCATATGGCATCGACCCACGCTTACAATACTGAGAAGAAGCGACTTGAAATAAAAACGAAGTTGGTGTATTCATAGTTGCGCCTGACAGAAGGTCCAAAGCGCTCATGCACAAAAGTCGCCAGCGTTAAGGACGCTTTGACTGAAAAGGTGCGCCAAATGAAATTATCGGGGCAACTAATCGATATTCCAGAATTCAATGACAAACTTTGAATTTCAATTGGTGGCGACAAAGGAGGCGTTAGTACAAAGTTAGTCGCATCGTTTGCCAACGGAAAGAAGCCCAATTCCCACAAGAATCAGCTTATACTCGGAATGTACTATGGGATAGATAACAAAGAGAATTTGAGAGTCGCTTTCTCCGATTTCGGCGCCGAAATTGACGCAATCAAATCGCTACCTGTCCCAGTGACGGACGATCCCAACGGCGACGTGAGAGAAATTCCCGTCGAATTCTTCCTCATCGGAGATACGATAATCCTTGGGAAAGCGCTCGGTCATATGGGCTCAAAGTCGCTCTACTCGTGCTTGTTCTGCTTGATTCCCGGTAAAGCGCTGAAAAGAGCAGGAGATTGGGACGACAAAAAGAAATATGCCGATCGAACAATCGACGGCTATATAAGGGCGGCGCAATTGTGCGAGCCAGATGGCGCTAAACGTAAAGCTCAGACAGAAACAAAACGTCGACAACAATCGGAGCGAACCAATTCGGTCGATGAAGCGCCTCTTTTTCACATCCCTATTCCAAACATTAGCCCGCCGCAGTTGCACATTGCACTCGGTATTGGGAAGCGTTTCTACAAGTCGCTTGAAGAGTGCTGCTGGAAGCATGACGAGTTAAACGCAGGCCTTACATCGGTAGTCAACCCTACGAAGGAGGTTGCGCAACTGAACAAAGACATTTAAAAGTCTGAGAAGTGCGTCGCTAAACTCAAGATTGAGCAGAAACAAACAAAAGCGCTGCACACTTCGTTTGAAATGACCAAGATTTTCCCCCGAAAACCGCCCAAGCCGTGCAAAGGGATTCTCTGCTTGAACGTCTCTAGCCGCAGCGTTTCGAAGCGCTCCAACGACTCGCTCTCATGCAGCAGATATCGCCTCAAACTGCATTTCGCCTGCGAGGGAATTGCGATCGAAAGCGAAATTATCCCAGCGTCAAAAGGCGCACATGAGTGTCTCCGATGCAAAAGAGCCGATGGCCTTCACTGCGTAGTCGACGTTGCTAAAATGAACGCCGAAAAGGCTCAGAAGGCATTAGACGAACAGCTCGAAAAGCAATCCGAAATGGAGTGCAGATTGGCGCTCGTGAAAGATATTGTGATCAATAAAAATGGGCCGTACAGTCAACGACTTGCTCAAGCGCTAGAGGAGTTGGGCGTTGAAGTGCAAGCTTATCACTCGTGCACCTTTGTGGGCAACCACATGCACAAAATGCTGCAAGGTGATGGCCCTTCTCGCTTAGCGGGCGCCCTCGACGATGACAGCGAAGACAAAGCCAAATTCGAAAGATTGTTTACCAGTTTGGGACGAGTGCAAAGTTGTTTCAAAGCGAGTCTCTTGAACGAAGATGAAATCGCGGAGTTGGAGCAGAGTTGCGAACAGTTCGCTTGTGATGTTAAAGAGCTGTTGCTGGACGAAAGCGTCACTCCAAAAATACATTTTCTCGTCGCCCACTTGCCGACGTTTGCCAGGCGGTACAATACTCTCGATTTGCTCAGCGAACAGTCGCTCGAATCCTTGCACGCCAAAGTTAACCGTCTCGAGCAGCAGTTTGCGACATCTCGCGTTGACAAAATATGAATGAAACAGACCGTGCAGCAATTCTATGTGAAGTCTTCGTTGTGATCTGTAAATAAACATTTAACATTAACGGAACGATAAATTCGCGCTTTCATCTTTATTCGTCCTGTTTTAGATTCGCATCGTCGTGCTGCTGAAGAACACATCAAGAAGCAAATAAGCGAACACAAGCAATGCAAAAAAGCACAAAAACATATGCACAAAGCACAAAAAAACTGATGGATAGCGCAGCTACCGAATTCGCGCGCGCCCACCATCATCGGTTTTTAAGACAAATTTTTAAGACAAACGCTTCTAATTTAAGACAAAACATCACATCGTTTTTGTGACTTTTTCGAAATTTCTTTTTTATGAAAAAGAAGAATAGACTTTAGTAGTAACATCTGATTTCCAAGAAAGACAAAATGAAGACAAGACAATCGTAACGTTTCAGCGAATCACAGAAATTTACACGATTGCCTGCTCCTTTTTTGTCTTAAACTCTTTTGTGTCTTTTAAGATTTAAGACAGCGCATCTAAATCTTAGACAAATTTTAAATTTAAGTGAAAATGGTGGGCCTGCACTGGGGGTCTGCCGGCGGGGAGGCGGAGTCCAATGCAATTTTCGGTCTGCCACAATCACTGCCACAGCGTCGCAGGAAACAAAATTGAAAAATATACAATTTTAGAATTAATATAACAATAAAGTACAGTCAACTGCTTTTATAACGCCTGGCTCTATAACGTCGCTGGCTTTATAACGTCGGTCCTTGGCCGGTCCCGTGTACTATGTTTTGTACAGGGCCAACTGCCTCTATAACGTAACTATCTTTATAACGTCGGTCTTTGACCGGTCCCTTGACCAACGTTATAAAAGCAGTTGACTGTAGTGCAAAATATCGATAGAGGGCCTCATTAGCAACAGTTTGATATATAATTTGCTATTTACCGGCCCTTAACTGAGCCCTGAGGCGATTTTTTCATGCAAATCGGCGGTTTCGGACTGCTGAGCCATCGTGTATGACAAGAATAAATAATGCTCTTTATAAAAACCATTTCAGCGCTGTGTACGCGCAAAACCGACGACCTTGTTTACGTCGCTCCTCGCGTGTCCGCGCCACCATCGCATCGACGAACGAGAAATGTTGACGTATTGTTTATCGAAGAAGTTGGGTGAGTATCATAAAACTGGCATGTTGTTTTCGCATAGGGTATGGGGAAAAATCGCATACGTATGGGGCTATGACGAATACGTCGGTTTTAAGCAACGAGACGCCAAAGTCGAAAACAAAGTGGCACTTGTTCATCCTTTTTTCCTGAACAAGCGCGGTGTTAGTGCATAAGGAACGCTCCATAGCGACATAATCTCGAACTTAATCCAAAGATGGCTAGGATTAGTTGTAAATCGAGGATAAATGAAGGCACATTTATAATTTCGAGAAAATATTATAAACTAGGAAGTGTCAAAATTAGGCATCAAAATTTGTCAGATTTACGTAATAGTCATCAATTGTGCTCATTTCTTTGCAGAGTTTTAAAGAAACAGTCCTGTCTACCCATCCACCAATTACTGTGCGATACATTTGCTCTGCAGCAGTCAACACGACAACAACTTCCCAACATCCGATCTCTAACCACAACTTATTCGCGATTGCAAGACATCCACTTCGTAAGTATTCCTTTTAGTTATTGCTAATCAAATTGATGACTGATATTACTTGTATTGTTGATATTGATGAAAATAAGATTGATTACGCTGAAAACCGATCTCTCTCTCCAGTTCAAGCACGAGCACTGTACGAGCATTGCATTGACGAACTTACGGTAATTGTCGTAACATGATTATCTCAGCGACTCTTCAAATAGATGTTTCAAAAATCCGACCATGACGGTCGATATCTCCTTTGTTTGCAATTAATTTAAGATAAGTCGACTGTTAATAGTTGATTTTTCATTGGCTCGACAACAGTATCGGTTTGCTTGCGTTAAATTGCTTGCCGGTGCTCTTACGCCATTCAGTTCCATTATGTCGACGTTTTCCCCGTCGTCGAGTCGGACTAGAGAGGTGCGAGCAACCAGTAGGACTTCGCTAGCGATTTAAACCTTAGAGAACGTCGCTTCGTGATGAGAGAATGGAATTTCTGGACAAAGAACTTTGCTTTCTCTCTTTTCCTGATTCAAAGTATGAGTGATTGAGGTGGTGTTTTGCTGTTTGATGTTGGGAGCTCACGGCAGCCTGATGCACGTTGTCATAAAATTTATAAATGAGGTTGTTATGAGGTCGAAAAGGAGACAGGTCCGTCTTTGTCGTGATCAATGATTAGTGATGACTCATTACTTTTAAATCAACCTTGCTGTTAGTTGTTTAAACTTTATTACTTTACTGCAGGTTATTATTCACATAAAATCACGTCTTTATGAAGTTAAACGTTCACTTTTTTAGAGTATACCTGTGTATTGCCAAATTCTATTTTACAGGTGGCCCCAAAGAAGTCCGAAGACCAAAGAAGCTTAACTTTACCGACGATCCGAAGAGGCTGCCACACTAATGGGGAGAAGTGCGCGATCGTAGCAAGGGAAAGTGTCCAAGAGTAGGTTACGTATGATTGTAAAGTGATTTTTTTAATAAATACGTAGAAGATAGAGATCAGTACGTATATAAACTACCCTTCTATAGGTTGAACTTATCTGGTTATTGGTTTTCAGGAGATACTTCTCCGCCCAATCAATCGCTTCCCATGTGTCAACAACTGCAACAGCAACCAATGAATCAATCAAGGGTAAGCTGCCGTTTCTTTCAAAATTAGTTCTGTATTAATGTTGTTGAAAATCGCTTCCTTTTTGTTGAATGTTGAAATCACTTAACAATTTTTAAAAAAAGACCCTAAAGCTCGGTCTCCGTTCTTCAACGTACATCGACAATATAATAAGTTTAGCATTTACTTTTAAATCTAAACATGCAGACATTTCGAACGTTCTAAGTAGTCTAATCTTATAACATTTGCATCCTCAAATGCCGGAAGACGTGCATCTCTTTAACATATGCTTTAAATTTCATCCGATTCGGTTCGCTGTTTAAGAGGTTTTAAGAACAACTTGCTGAGCAAAGATTTAAACGTCACCCTGTAAATAAACAGATGAATGTAAGGCAGCTTCTCAAGTCTCTCGTAATTCTTTTAATATATTTTTCAGCTGCCACCTCTGCTGATGGCTTCTGAGATGGTTAGCAAGTCGTACTCTAACGTAAATCAAAAATGTGATATTACATGTTTTAGCGACAAGGGTCCACTCTCTCGAACGAAGCTTCAAGCGGAGATCCGATTCCAGTAAGCATATTTTTGACCAAAGGTAGCACATAAACGTGGCATTATATGTTGCAGGCATCAGCCAACGATTATACAGAGCTAAATACCCCGGAAAACATACATCAGCGTTCACCTATGTATCCTACAGTGAGTCAGCACAGCTTCTTACTTGCTCTAATTAACATAATATTATATAGTGCGGTTAATAACTGTTGTAAACACCAGAACTGTACGGCTTTCTATGGGCAGTTAGCACAGCCTCATATTTCGTTTAACAATGATTACACTAATATAGCTATATCGTACCTTGGCGCTACTTAACAAAGGCGAAGATATGTTTGCAAACATTTGCTGCTGCAGATATTTTATTTTGATATTATTTAGGGTGATGAATCGGAAACGGAGGAGTTGCTTGCTATCCTCAACTCTCTTTTGGCACTGCCATCGCCGACTGATCACTCTGCGAGCGTTCCTCTTGGTATGCGTTTCTCTGCTGCAATCCTGTGATTTAATCATAACATTCTATTCATGTCCGCTTATATGCCATTTATAAGCAATATACAGTAGGATGTAAGAAAATTGTCAGTATTTATTGTTAGAACCGATAAATTTCAAAGCCATTTTACTTGTAGATTAACCTTAACTTAAGATGTTTAATTCAGCAGTCATAATATTTGATTGTTGCAGTGAATCCTGCACAGCCAGTGCAGCACATTGATGGCTCTCATCACTGTGAGTTGACAGAGCATCCTGTTTAATTGAGCAGTCATAATATTTGTTTATTGCAGCGGCTTCTGCACAGCCAGTGCAGCTCATCGATGGCTCTCATCACTGTGAGTTCACACAGCATCCTGTTTCATTCAGTGTCATAAATATTTGTTTGTAGCAGTGAATCCTGTCCAGCCAGTGCAGTTCTTGGACGGCTCTCATCACCGTGAGTTAACAGAGCATACTGTTTCATTCAGTGTCATAAATATTTGTTTGTAGCAGTGAATCCTGTCCAGCCAGTGCAGTTCTTGGACGGCTCTCATCACTGTGAGTTCACACAGCATCCTGTTTAATTCAGTAATCATTAATATTTGATTGTTGCAGTGAATCCTGCACAGCCAGTGCAGCTCATCGATGGTTCTCATCACCGTGAGTTAACAGAGCATACTGTTTCATTCAGTGTCATAAATATTTGTTTGTAGCAGTGAATCCTGTCCAGCCAGTGCAGTTCTTGGACGGCTCTCATCACCGTGAGTTAACAGAGCATACTGTTTCATTCAGTGTCATAAATATTTGTTTGTAGCTGTGAATCCTGTCCAGCCAGTGCAGTTCTTGGACGGCTCTCATCACCGTGAGTTAACAGAGCATACTGTTTCATTCAGTAATCATTAATATTTAATTGTTGCAGTTAATCCTGCACAGCCAGTGCAGCTCATCGATGGCTCTCATCACTGTGAGTTCCCACAGTATTTTATTTCATTCACGAATATTAATACTCGTTTGTAGCAGCGATCTCTGCGCCGTATCTACCTTACGCACACGCCTCTCCCAACGGTAAGTTATCATGGCCTCTTCGTTAGTCGAATAAATATTGCATTAATTGTAGCAGGAATCACTCAACACCAAATGACCTCCACTGATGCGATCTCTTCTGGTAAGCGATTGCAATCTCTTATTTCATTCACGAATATTAATACTCGTTTGTAGCAGCGATCTCTGCGCCGTATCTACCTTACGCACACGCCTCTCCCAACGGTAAGTTATCATGGCCTCTTCGTTAGTCGAATAAATATTGCATTAATTGTAGCAGGAATCACTTATTACCAAGTGCCCTACGGAAATGCCACGTCTTCCGGTAAGTTATAACGGCTTCCTGTTTTATTCAGTAAACGTAATATCTGAGAGTGTAATAGAAATGTTCACGGAGCCCCTTCTGAGCAATTTTCTCCCTTGCTTGATCAGTTCGCGCTTGAATGATATGATCTTTTATTGCGGAATTATAGGAGATCTTGCCTTGTAAGTAGCCCATGTGAAATAATCGTGTGCATTCGATTCGGTTGAGCTAGGAGACCCTCTATTGTAGCCCTCTAATGCGGAAAACAGTGATGTGCTGTGATAATTGTTTTTCCTATTTTATCGCTGTTTACATTCAATTTCGATCAACTTGTCTGTTTTGATTGGGATAACTTAGATGAAAAAATTCTGCAACTGACAGTCAAATTTTAAATTGCCCCAAGAGGAACCGATCAAGGAAGGAGGAAAATCACTCAGAAGGGGATGCGTGCCCTGACTGAGGTGAACTGTCAGCAATTTTTTGCGAGCTTGTGCGCCCGTGGCGATCGTTTAGAATATTTCTTACTGCTTGCTTTTATTTGTTGGTAATATAAAGTCTCATTAAAGTCTATTCGTTTTGTTTACTCTTGGTTCTGTGGCACGAAAAATGAATTTATATTTGTCAACGAATTCCTCTATCATCTTTATATGTAGGAGCAAATACTTTCCCTATGGTGTGACCTGACTATTGGTGGGATTATTTGTCTTCTATTAAACTTGGTTTGCAGGCTATAGTGTTCATATAAAATCACATTCTTGTGAATTTTTCAGCACAGGTTTCTTCAGCCTATCAATCTCTTGACGTGAGCCGGCAACAGGAACCAATTGAGGTTCCAGTGGTAAGGTACTTTTTGTTTCAAAATAATGGAACATTTATATTAGTAAAAATAGTTTCATTTTTATTTACATTTTTATTCTTTAGCATTCAAAATGATATTGAAGTTCTGTTGTTACAAATATTGCTATTCAGATTGCGCAGCGTGCTATCGTGTCGCCTCTAGAACCAGTGACAGGAGGATCGTCTTGCGAAGATAGGAATGCGATTGAAAATCAAAGGTCGTTTGCCAAGAAGCCTAATCGTCAAGTCAAGCCAAATGAAAAGATTGCGGCGGTATGCTATTTTTGGTATGACGTAGAACTCGGGTTATTTATTATCAGAAGTTTCATATTTATTCCCAAATCATTGGACAATATATTAGTTGGTTGAAATGTTCATTTGGCTCATTTGTCTATATAGAATTAATTTAATAATTCCAAAATTAATTGTTATTTTCGCTGCTTATGGGTATTGATTTCATTTAGATTTTAATGATATTTGATTTTAATCATCTTGTGATCTAATTATCAAGCTATTATCGAATTATGTATTTGATGAAGTATTAAACTCTAATTTCAGGAAGCGATTGATAGAATTCTGAAAAGTCATGAGAAGGACATTACTGAATTCCTTTCATGGCTCGAGGAACGTGTGGAAGAAACGCCGGACGGTGGAGTCTTCGTAGACGTAAGTTGTCGAAGCTTCCGTTTTCGTGTCTTGTGTGTCTTTAATACTGATTTCAAGGGTTTCATTACACACTTGAAAATCAAAATGAAGAAACAGGCGAATTTCAGTTTTCAATACATGCATCAGGTTACTTTAGAATCTACCTAGTACCAGAAGTTATGATCGTGTTTGCAAACATCTTTCATTTTATAACTTTTGATCTGCACTATAAGAATTATCGTAGCAATAAGATAACTAAATCTGTTGACTCACCTTGCTGTCTTCAACTGTTATTTCAAAGCTAGTCAATGCATGAATTATTGCGAGATGGCCTAATGCATCATATGATGAAGTAACTGTATTTTTAATGGATAGTATGATTCATTTTGTTCTTTTGTATCAAGAAGTACAAGAAATGTTTTAGAATAACTGTATGGCTTTTGTTCGTAGTGAACATGAGCCAAAAACTTTTGCCATCTGAATTACAGCCATTGATTATGGGTAGAGCGAGTGATATTGAGTAGACTATGTGATTTCTGTTGCTTATTTCGAAAACGTCGAAAGCTCGAAAAAAAATGTAGTTTTACTGCAATGTAAAGTTGTTATGAGATGCCATTTTCGATAACTGTCCAATTTCCCTTGATTGCACTGTCATTCGCGCATTTTCATAAAATCAATTATATTCAGTGCTTTACATGCTGTCAATATATTGGACCGATTATTCATCAATGACAAGTGAAAATCACTATTTACAGCTTACGTACATGTTTTTTCTCTTTTCAGTATAAAACATTTTTGCCGGGCCTACAAGATTTGAAAGGGAAGAATGGAGCTAAGTTGAGTCAAGAGATCCGATATTTAGCGATACACTTTGCACATTATATTGGGATAAAAATGGACGAAACTTTATATCCCAACCTGCGGTTTGACTCATTAGGAAAGGTGAGAACAGCTTCATATTGTTACTATTGTTATTATTGAAAATTTTATTTCAGCGCTTTGATGAACTCCTTTGTCAAATGTAAGTACTTATTGACACTTCGGTTAATAGTTTAATATACAGGGTGAATCAACAGTAAATATTAGGGTTGTAACGGGGACGGGGAATCGGAAATTCCGGGGACGGGGAATTTCGGGGACGGGGACAAACTCAGATTCCGGGGACGGGGACAAAATCAAGTTCCGGGGACGGGGAATTCCGCGTCCCCGTTACAACCCTAGTAAATATCACATTTTGAGCGGCTCTAGGTCCATTCCTTGCATTTTTAAAGTTGGCATAAAAGGACGGAAATTCTACCAATTTTAGAGATCAGTAAAAGAAAATCTAATTTTTAAGTTGCTCTATCAGAGGCAAAATTGCATTCAAATTGGTTGCGTTTTCACAGAGTTATAGCTGTTCAAAGTGTCAGACTTACTTTTGACTCACTCTGTAGCTAGCTCACATTTAAAATAAAAATTTGCATAAATTTGGATCACATCTAGCAAGCAGCGCAAATGTTATGATGCAGTATCGAAAATAAATTTATTGTATAGGGTGACCAGTAAGTTCTGGTGCAACTTTTTAATAAAGCCTACGGGAGAGCTCTAAATCCAACGAACAAAACATCAAAAACTCTTTGATGCATCTCTCTTTTTGCTCATCAGTTTGAAAATAAGAATTCATGAAATTCAAGTCAGTCATGTAATTCATGAAATGATGTTTACAATCTGCATCAGAAATGTTGCTTACATGACACTATCGCATTTTTAGCAATGAATCCCAGAGGAAAAAAATCAGCGAAGTGTTTAAACATTTGCGATCACCAAAAGACGCATCGAAGTCGACATCTGTCAATTCGGTCAGTTTTATTTTTTATTGGGTAGGTTCCTAATTGTATAAGAACACCTGCAATTCTTCCAGTTGTTTTAAATCAAAAAGTTCAATTATTAAGCGCAGAATTTAATGCTGAAGCGGTTTGATTAATTGTTTTTCTTAAATTTACAGTGTGGTGAGCATTATTTATTCATGGTGAACAGATGGTGAATGGGCTTATTACTGAAATAGATTATTGTCAAGATTAACTATATGGGCTGGAGCGTGAATGGATAGTCCTGCGTGCATTCTTCATCTTCACCCCTATCCCCTAAATATTTTAGTTCTCTGACTAACTCACAAAGTTCGGAAGCTTTCACAGATACTTGTGTTTGTATACAGTTATTTTGTGGTAGAGCCTCAATTATCGTCTAATACAGTTGCTATCTTAATTCGGTCTATTATCCAATTGTACTTCGGGCGTAGATGACTACGATACAGTTCGGTGCGAGACTGTGACCTGGCCGTTAGCCAGAGGGCGGAGCCAACTATTGACAGGTGACGGGGCGAGTGAGATCAGGTCAATTTTATGACTGTAACATTGTAGCACGGTCGCTTTGTGCGTACGCGCTGTCCTGTCCGAGAGAGAGCTCCTATCCCGCCTTACTTCTTGTGCCACAGTGTCTACCGAGGATGAATCTCGCCCCGCTTCCATTCCCGCCGCGGAGGCAGGCATGCTAGTCCGCCTTTTCCAAGAACAGCAGCAGCAGACGATCCGCCAGTTTCAGCTAATGGTGGACAATATTGGCGCTGCCACGAAGCGCCCGCGTGAACCATCGCCCGTCCGCTCAGACAGGTCCCGGCCAGGCGACCGGCACCGTAGGTTCAACGTGCAATGCATCCGCACCATTCAAGGCCTGCTCGACTGCGACGACCCGGTGGCGGTTCGACTAGGTCTGGAAGACCTCCAACGGCTCCTGCAGCAGCGCAATTTCGACTTGGACCAGAACGACGCTTACCCCAACTACATCATCTTCAAGGAGGAGCAGGCCGAGCTCGACGAGCAGAAAGGCGAAGGCATCGACGACACGCACCTCGTTGCGTTCAAGAAGCAGCGTGTGGCTGCCGGCTTGTCTACGGTATGTCAGTCGAGAGTCGATCAGCGCAAGCCCCTTCTCCACCGCGGCGCTGGGAGTTCGCGAGGACCCAGTGCCGCCCGCGGCCCGCCGCTCGCCCAGCCGCCCGTCTTCGGCCTGCCGCCTACGTCGCCGCGGGCGCCGCTGCCGCCGCCCAGCTCCTCCCCCCGATGGGGGAGCATCGGTCTTTCTCCGCCAGTTGCCGCCTTTGGAACCGCCGCTCCTTCGTACCTGTCTAGACTCCAGGCCACCCAGCCGTACCCCGGCCATCTTCAGCAGCAGCCCACGTCGTGCTTCCATTGCAAGCAGTTTGGCCATTACAAGCGACTCTGCCCATACCTCAATTTCCCAGCCGACCAACCATCCAGCGCCCCAGCGACCTTCCAGTGATCTCCGCGACCGGTTCGCCCAGGTGTTCGAGGCGTCGAAAGGTACGGTAGATTTTCGTAGATCGGTAAAAGGATCGCTGAGGAGGGCCCTCTCGTTTTGGGAGACATTGATCCCTAACTTGTGGATTTTGTCAGTCATCGCGGAGGGCAATCGTTTGCCATTAGCTCAGAATGCGCAAGTTCTGACGCTGTATTTTCGTAACAGCAGGTCTACTGAGCTATATAAGAGCTTCATAGAGGCGGAGATAGCAATTCTCGTAGGGTCGGGAGCGGTGCGCGAAGTAGCCGATCAGCTGCACATGATTAATCCGCTTATGGTCGCTACTAATGCAGTTAAACCACGGTTGATTCTCGATTTGTCGGTTTTCAATACTTACCTAGAGCACACTGGTAAAGTATGAGGCGCTTGACGCGGTGCGCGAGTTATTACCCAATCAGAGGTATATGGGGACTTTGACATGAAGTCAGGTTATCGTCATATTGATACGCATGAGGATGACTGTAAATATCTGGGGTTCAGTTGGAACTTTATAGGGGGTGTTTGGTATTTTGTGTACACTGTGTTACTGTTTGGTCTGTCACCTGCACCCATGACATTCACAAAAGTGTTTCGTGCTCTTGTGCACTTGTGGCGTTCACGCGGTTATTTGTGCGCACTATACCTGGATGACGGTATTTTCTTTGTACCCCGCCGAGATCAAGCGATCAGCATGTCAGAGCTCATTCAGGCGGATCTGCGAGCGGCCGGAGTCATCACCAGTCCGGAGAAGTGCATCTGGAACCCAGTGCAGCGGCTAGATTGGCTAGACATCACCATTGATTTGCACCAATTTCAGTTAGAGGCGTCAACGAAGCGGATTACGTTGGCGCTCAACCTAATCGACTCGTTGTTGCGCACTAATTGTCCGTCTGCACGCGATCGCATGCGCATTGCAGGAAAGTTAATCTCAATGGCTTCAGTACTCGGCTGCATTGTTCAACTGAAGATGAGGCGACTGTACGAGGCTATCAACGCCGTGTTCCCAAACATCAATCGCCGTTTTATGTTTGCTAGCACAGAGCATGATGAACTTTTGTTTAGGAAACGTTCACTGCATGAGTTGAATGTTTGCTCTTTGCAACAGTCGGCTGGCGCAGAGCGGATTTATGTGGCTGGCGGGTCGGTTGCGACCGCGGCGGGGTCAGCCCCAGATGAGAGACTAGCGACAGTCTCAAGCTTACGAGAGCGTAGCGAGATAGTGAATGACTGAGAGGCGGTAGCGCTGAGCGCCCCTATGGGCTTAATTGTGGCAGACGCCTCGGCTATGGCCTCAGGGGCAGTTTACTACGATTGCGAAGGGCGGAAACATGTCGCGTCTATGTCCTTTAATACCGCCGAAGCGGCGCAATCAAGTACCTATAGGGAGGTGAAAACGATTCTGTTTGCATTAGAATTGTTTAGCCCGGTGATAAGGGGGCGGCGCGTTGTCATCCAAACGGATAATAAGGGCGCGGTGGCGATTATTAACAAGGGTAGCAGGCAGCCAATTTTGCAGCCATTAGTGGAGCGCATTTACAATTTTGGAGTTAGCAGCGGTTGTAAAATCATCTCAGTTTGAGTGCCTCGCGAGCTAAACGCAGAAGTTGATGAGGCTAGTCAAATCGTTGACTATGATAACTGGGGCGTAAAGCCATCCTTTTTCGCATTTGCAACCATAAATGGGGGCCGCATTCGGTCGATCGCTTTGCGGATCACCGTAATACGAAGTTACTGCGGTTTAATTCCAAGTATTATGTACCAGACTCAGAGGCAGTAGACGCATTTGCGTCTCACTGCGGTGGCGAAGTGAACTGGCTCTGTCCTCCCGTATCCCTAATCGTCCAAACGATTCGACACCTGAGCAAGTGCAAAGCGAAAGGGACTTTGATAGTGCCAGAATGGCCTTCCCAGCTGTATTTAGCTTTACTGCGACCCAACGGCTTATGGGCCGCCTTTGTGAAGGACGTGTGGCAGGTACCTAGCGGCACGAAATTGTTTACCAGCGCCATGCAGTCTTCTTTGGTATTTAACGACACCATTTGAGGTTGCCGTTCCTCTTACTTCTCGATTTTACCCCATAGGGCTTTAGTCATCTAAACAGTCCATAGCCCCTATTAGTAGGCAAAAGTGTTTTAGTATGGAGCATAGCGAGCGCATAGTACTTTGGCCGTAGGTGACTATGATACAGTTCGGTGCGAGACTGTGGCCAGGCCGCTAGCCAAAGGGGCGGAGCCAACTACTGACAGGTGGTGGGGGGCGAGGGAGGTCAGGTCAATTCTACGACTGTGACGTTGTAGCATGGTCGCTTTGTGCCCACCCACCCAGCTGTTACAGGTTCTAAAGTAGCGCGGCTCATGCAGGCGGCCGCCGCCAACCCCGCGCTCTGCCCCGTAACGGCCCAAGTGCAAGATCTTCTGCGTGCCTCTAAGGCCGACCGGACAGAGACGTCTTACCTGGCGATCATCACGCGCTTTGTGGCGTGGCGCGACTCTATGCTGTGCAGTGACAGCGCTTTAGACGGGCCAACGGCGGTCGCGCCTTTTCTGGCACAGGAACATGCGCGCATGAGTGGCAAGATCGAAGTGGCCTGATCAGCACTTGTGTGGTACTTTGATCTCATTGGCTGCCAAGCCAACCCGGCGAGAGACCCGATCCCGGTGGCCATCTCCCAGGTGACTCTGAGACGGGCCCCACCTATAGTTCACCACGATAAGGTGACGGCAGACGAAATCAAGCTGATATTTCAGGCGTTCACGGGCCCCAATCTTCCTCTGAGCGATCACAGGATCGGAACAGTGCTTACCCTCATGTTCAGTGCCTTTTTACAAGTATCAGAGGTGGTCACTTTAGAGAGGAGCTATGTCAGTTTCGACAGTAGCCACGTTTGACTTAATATTCGCAAGTCCAAGACTGATCAATTGGGTAAGGCCGAGCGCCATCCAATTGCCCGATCAGGGGGGCCTTTGTGTAAGGTATCAAATTTAGAAAGGTGGTTGACCAGACTGCCGCAGGCCACAATCCTCTTCCCATGCATCAGCATGGTCCAGTCAATGGCGACGAAGCCAATGTATGCTGTAGATCTGGTGAGAGCAGAGCTCTGCCAGGTACTCCAGGTCTGTGGGATTACCTGCTCCCTCACGCCCCACTCTTTCCGCGGAGGCGCCGCAACATTGGCAATTGAAAGGGGGGGGAGGTCTCCACGTGTTCCGTTATGGCCATGGACTGATGGGCTTAAACAGGGGGGGGGGGGGGGGTTGCGCTTTATGTGGAGGTTGATGCCAAGACATTGGCTGGGGCTGATCAATTACTTTAAGTGTCTTGTTTGAGGAAGGAGGCGGCCGACCGCATGGAACGAGGGCNGGGGGGGGGGGGGCGGGGGCGGGGGGCGGTTGTAGGGGGGGGGGGGGGGGGGTTGCGCTTTATGTGGAGGTTGATGCCAAGACATTGGCTGGGGCTGATCAATTACTTTAAGTGTCTTGTTTGAGGAAGGAGGCGGCCGACCGCATGGAACGAGGGCTCGCAGTGGGTTGGCTTGGCATTGACAGCGTCTTGTGTTTTATTGTAATTTCGTAGCAGTTTTGTATTAGTCTCTAGTGTATTAGGTTCGTTATGTGTTGTGTCCCGTTCGTTTATGTGTGATGACTGTTCGATCTCTTTTTATGTAAGTGTGTTTCGGTGCTATGCGAGCCCTGTGTTCGTTTGTTTGTTTCGGTAACTGTGCTACGAATAAACAGTCCGTAGCCCCTATTAGTAGTTACCGCAGGCCAAAGTGTTTTAGTACAGAGCATAGCGAGCGCGTAGTACTACCTTTATTTGTTGCTGTCTTCATAAAATCTCCATAAAATCCCCTAGTTAATTTTTTATCAAACTACCCCCTGCGTCAAATATTTGTGTCATCAGCAGTTGATCTACTTACTACGATTGGTTTAGATACCTGAGACATATTCCACAATGTCCTTCGCAAGCAATCACGCTTCTGTGACTGATCAACGCTTACCGATGGCTAGTTCGACATTCGCAAAACCGCCTCCAGTCTTCTCTGATCAACTAAATAACGATCAAATCGCTGAGTACTTCAAGTTATTCTCTGCGCAGCAGTAGGCTGGCCAGACGGACGACGATTTCGCCTTTCAACTTCGTACTCTTGCTGCTACCTGCCCATGGCCTATTCCGCTAGTAATATTTGTTAAGCCAACCCCGTGAAAAGTTCAGTGGAGTTCGCTTGTACCGATATGTCGCTTGTACTGGTATTTTGCATGCATTAGTCAAGTTCGGCCGGTCCCGCAATATTGGTCTGTGATTCGTATATGGCGAATTTTGCTTTTATCAGCCAAAGATTAGCTGAACCTGTTATCGGGAAATGATTCAATTGTGATTGATGGTCGTAGCATTAATTGTTGCATTTAGGGGAGAAATGAGCCTGTTTGAGTGCATTAAGAGTTCTATAGTGCCGTTAGCGTGCTTAAGCTAACATTGCTATTAGCCTGCCGTTATGTCATATCCTTTGAAAAGGAAAGTTATTCCAAAGCGGTGCCAAATGTCTGTCGATCAATATATGCGACCTGAAAACTTCATAATTGCCATACAGTAGAAATCCTTTATAGTAGTCATATTTAATCGCTTCCGAATTTGTTTGCGATCTGTTGATTAGGAAGGGCCGAAAGCATTTCGACTGTAACTATTTCTACTGATCAAGAAATTTCACTTCCTTATTTATCGCTATAAACGATTTGCACCGTGCAACTTCCAGGTTGTTTCTGTTTAATCCTTATGAGCCTCTTACAATGGTTGTTATCGCTTATGTTCGTTAGTGTTGCTTTATGCTACATTGTATTACACTGATTTTGTTGAATGTTTATGTCAATTGCAATTATTAAACCATAAATGCACGGAAAACACATAAATGCTTCAAAACACATATTTTGACCTCAGTAATTAGCGCGGATTAGAGCGACGCTACAGGACTTAGTAGCGCTAAAGGTAATTGTTTTTAAACGCAACATTTCGACCAGTACTAAAAAATTTTGCTTAAATCGCAGAAAGTGCACTGCCCTCCCCCATTTACTGCTA
>NIUQ01000535.1:0-47211 GCA_002796945.1 Plectus sambesii | reverse complement strand
TTTGTTGAGCTCAGACAACTTCGGCCCTCGAGCTAACGTTGTCGCGATTGTTCGTTGTTGCCGTTAAGTTTAACTATGTTCTCTGATGTGATATGCGGATATCGACTCATTCTCAGAGAGTTTATGGCGAAAAAAGTTCACACGAGAGAGACAAGTAGTTATCACTTTATTCGTGACAATAGCAAATAACCAACAGAACACGAAACAGACACCAAAATCGAACATAATTTGGAAATAAGTTACTCGATAAAGTCGCGACAGTTGGAACCTGGCCCGCCCTGACCGGCACCTGTTCGTGACGGTCGAGCTGATCGGGATGACGTCAGAACTCATCGTTTTGAGATGACGTCATGGTCAGCAGACAACGAGCGGGCCAATCGCCGCACGCAAAGAACAGAGCAATGGCGCCGACGGTCAACGGAGAGCCGGTGGAACAGCGAGAACGCACGTTATACACGGCGGAAATGTACGGCAGATAACTTGCATGCAAAAGCGCCACACACCTTACCTATTAGAAGCCATTCTCAACTTCGACCATTAGCTACTGCACTCAACCGCGGCCGAATCCATCAACATCGGCCCACCCTGGGGTACACCACAAAGTATCCTCGGCATTATCCGTTTGGAGGGTAAGCGACAAATGTACTTTGTAATGAACCCCGCCGTCATATTGATGAATACGGCCCCTGGACAGATCGGGCGCCTTCGAGTAACGCCTATATCAGCATCAACCTCAACGAAGCAGCACGCATGCAACATTCTGATTCAGTACAGCAACGGAACAACCCAACTGTCGCCGGCCACCGGGCGATTGGCGGAGCGGTCGGACAATTTTCAAGTCCGCCGCGCAACAAGTCCGCCGATTAGTTAACATTGTGGTCATCGCTTGAATAGAAACTGTGTTTGGCACATTGCCCAGGCTTCTGATTGGCCGGCCTAAATGACCGACCAATCGACGCACGGCTACACCGCGACAGTTGGGTCGACGGAAGCGTGGCAGACACACAGATACGGAAACAGAGAAGCAGTACGCTGACACAAACACCGACCAAAAAAACCCATATTGGCTGACTGAGAACATTATCTCAGACGACAAAGAAGGAAAAATAGACAATACTTATAAACAAAATCAACGGTAAAAATCTCAATCAGTATCATTGACACGACGACGCCGTTAAAAGTGTCGGGACGCACAAAAGCACAAAGAGCGCAGGGTGTGTGGGCAGCCCAAGTATTTACTGCAATAAGCGCAACCGACTACCGGGTGCCGCAAAGAACAAAAACGGCGATCAACAGGAAGGAACGAGGAGCAAAACACAGGTCAAGAAGGGAGGCCAGTGGCCGGCTCTCGGAGCCCGTCCGCCCGTCCACGCGCAACACACACCAACCGCAGCCTTCACAACTGATCAAATGACATCACCGGGTTGCCGGACACATTCTCCACTCGCGACAAGCACTAGCGCTTGCCCGAACCCGGAGAAAAGCCGGGCGGTGGCGGCGGAGTCACCGATTGCCATGGCACGCCTGAAAAAGGTTCGTTTAATCATACAGCTACAGTACACCTAACACGCTACACGCCGAAACGCATGATTTTCAACCGCTCGATAATATTGCCTAAATACAAGCGTGATATCTTTGTATCTTATTATCTCTCTCAAATATAAAAAGAAAAAGTGTGAGTGTCAACGCGATCTCAATGACATATTACATTGTAACATGCCAGAAATCTTTTGAGTGGCGTTGTAAAATGGTTTTCGTTGCCAATTAGCTTGCATTGCTTGAAATGGAGCGTATTATGCGCGCGTAGAGTATCGAAAGCGAATCCTAGCCGGACGGAACGGATCGTCTCCGAATGCAATTAGGATCGAATGAATAGCAGGGGACGGATGACCAACCTGTAGGATAGCCGGGTGGCGGTCTGGAGGTCGGCCCGTTGATCTGATGGTGCGAGAAGGGGTCGGAAGGCGCGCTTGTCGGCGAAGGGCGCATCGATGACGTCGGCGGCCCTCCGAAGCTGGTCGAAACGGACAGCGGAGGCGGCGGCTGCGTGAACGGCGGCATCGGTGGCGGATGACGCATCCAGTTCCCTAGAAGGCGATCATTCGAAACTGAGGCGTAGGATGGCAGAGAAAGAAAACTGTAGGCGTAATCCGCACCCATCAATCAGAAATAGTGTAATGCGTTTCTTTCCCTATTACGAAATCGCGTCACTGTTACTGGAATTACGTATGCACTTTTCATGCGCAATGTGCGTTACATTGTTACGATTCGAATAAAATCATATCAAGGCGGTCGTCAGGCAACAATTAAAACGCGCCCTATGTTTGACCTTAACATACTGAAAACATCAAACATAGGACGCGTTTGAAGACCACGAAAGCAAAGGGCACGTTTCAAGTATTTATAGAGCGCGGTTTTAGTTTTTTCCACTGTAGTCGCAAATAACAAAAGCGCTCACTGTTGGGGGCTTTCATGGGACCGTTGGAAGGAGATTGCTTGGACGCGCCGCCGGGGGAGTGGAGTTCGGGCGCGAAGTGGACGTTGACATTCGGTAGGAGCGCCTTGAGCCCTTCCTGCCACTCGGTCATGCTGCTGGTCGCGTGGGGCGACTGGTCGTGCGGCGAGAGCGGTCGTTGATGAGACGGCGGCGGCAGCGACAAGCCCGGCGGGGGGAAACCCAACGAAGGCGGGTGCTGCATGCCGTGCGAGCCGAAGCCGCGCATTCCGTTCGATAATTCGTGGCCTCCTCCGAAGCCGCCGTTGTGGTAATGTTTATTGCCGTCTGAAATGGACAGTGTCCAGTCAAATAGGATATACGTATAGTCGCAATTTTCTTAATCAATAACGAGCGTCGAGACCGAATACCGTAAAACGCCAAATTTAGCCTATCTTTAGCACGCACTACGTCAAGAAAAGTCTCAGGGAAGACTGTTTGCCGTTACTGAGTGAAAAATTATCCCTATGGTGTCGCAATTTTCTTAATCAGGAACAAGAAAGTGAAATGTTGGTCCCGTAACGATACAGATTAATAGCGTGGTTCCCGCACAAAGCGTGATACGAAGTTCCGAGCAGTCTCTGTTACTGACTAAGACATTGTGATAAAAAGAGGCACGGTAACTGACTAACCATATTGCCCATTGGGCATCTGGCTGGGCAAAGACGGCGGCGGCGTAGTGAACTGCTGCGGAATCGGTGATCCATGCGGACGGACCATCCCCGATTGCGAGAAGGACGAAGATGGCTTGTCCCACGATGGTCCCATCACGTATTGCGACGACTGCTGCCGTCCATTCATGTTCCAACCGCCTCCTAAACATTCGAATTTTCAAGCCTTGTTCATAAAACTATTCCAATTACCACATTGAGGGAAGAAAGGCGATTGTGATCAGTTATGACGTGGAATTTTCACATCCATGTCACATTTTACAACTGACCAATCGCCAACCAATGAACTGTGATTACACAATTAAAGCCGTTTTAAGAAACAGACTTCATACACGAGCGATGTCGTTTTTGATCAATATTTGACATGAACTACTAAATCTTCCAACGAAAAAAGCAAATTTAGTAAGACCTAAACTGTCCTATATGATCTATCATCACGCTCCCTCCTCCTCTACGATTACAATAAATGTAACATTTAACAGAACAGGTCCGTAGAGTCAAAAAACAATTCTATATCCGCAGGCGCTCTCTTACCATACGAACCAGTCTGTCCAGCTGCTGACGAAGGAGTCGTATTTCCATAAGGGCCGTGACGGTCGGGGAGTAGGCGCTGCTGCTGTCGCTCCTTCTGCTCGAGTTTTTCCTCCTCGAGGAGATCTGCCAAGCCTTTGGACGATTCGGAAAATGGATCGAAGCCTGCAAAAAGGCGACAGTGAACAACCCGATCAACAACGACGCACGATGCTCTTACCCAAATCGTCGTCGCTGAGACTCGGCAATCGAGGGCGACTCGTACCGCCCATTCCCATCGGCTTCAAGCCGAATGCCGCCTGCCAGTCGGTCGTCTGAGCCACTTCGTCGCCAGCCGGACCGCCCATCGACGGCATCGCGTCCACTCTCTCCAAACCGTTGCACATAAACTGAGCTTTCTCCACTGAGTCACAGGTGCCTCCGCGCAAGACGGACTGAGAATTGGCGCCGTTGGCCGAAGGCGACGGCGACCGGCCGTAGCCGGCGTCGCCCGTGTACAGACTGTCGGTGGTGGAGGAGGCGCCGGTCTGGGTCCAGGTCAGCAAACGGCTACTACTGACCGCTGGTCCATTCCAATCCCGCTGGTCGACCGACATTCGCATCCCTCCGTCTTGCTCCATCGACGACGACGACTCGTTCGGCACGGAGCCGACCATCTGCGCCGGCGTGGACTCGCCAGTCTGAGGATTGCTGGTGGCGGGCGAGGGCTGCTCGCCCAAGGCGGCCTCCTTCGACAGGGAGTGGTTGGAGCAGGTGCGGTGATGGGGGTTGTGGACGGGCTTTGGCGCGGAGCGTTCGACGCTCTTGCTGCTGCAAAGGGATGATATATTGCGGGGTATAACTGTTAGAAGCTATTAATTCTAGCAAATCGACCGTTTTGGACCTCTTCGAAGGTAATAAATAACGCAGTTTTTCCTCTACGACTGGTACAAAGTTATGATATAAAATTTCGTGGGTAAAATTAATCGCAAATCGACCGAGTTGCAAATTTTGCGAAAAATTCCTACGCCTACAGCAATAATGAATAGTAAAGGCCGATACGGTTGAATTCGTTTATATAAGTAACTATTACTGGTCTCAGAGTGCATCTTCCCATACAAATAAGTTCGTTTACACCAATAATTTTGGCTGGTCCCCCAAAACACCAGTACAAACGAATTCCACTGTAATAGTAGGGAGAAAAAGAACGAACGTCTGTTTGTTACGATGACGTGGCGGGGCGTTGTGATTGCGCGACTGTCGATGGGCCGGGGCGTCGCCGTCGGTGGTCTGCTGATCGCGCTGCTTCAGCTTCGGCGACCTTCGATGGTGTTTCTGGTCGACGGTGCAGTTAAGCACCTGCTCCGCCAGACGACGCTCGTAATCTGCATGTCTCCCCTGGTGCATATCGTCCTTTGTGAAGCTCACTTCCATGTCGGCCACTTCGTGCAAGTACATACACTCCTGCAAATCATTGCACTTCAGCGGCCTCTACTTAATAACGCCTGATTACACTTTCAATCATCACGGCAGCGATTTGTAATTATAAGCAATTAACAAGCACATACCCTTTCCACTTTAACAAGGACATTTTTTATAATGATCCGACTTGGAGAATGTCCTATTTGGACAACGTCTCGTTTAATTTGAAAAAGTGACCTTATTAAAACGAAAACAGCACAAATATATGAGAAATAAATCAACGCAAGTATCCTTGGTAAATGCATAAGAGTGCGCATTGCTTTGAAGCTTATGAGAGGCTTAAGAGAACGAGCAACAAACCTGCTTGTGGCACTGCTGATTACGCAAGAAGCTTGAGCAGTACTTGGTCGTGCCAAGCGACGCCTTGACCACTCTGCCATCCAGCTGTACATTATTGACGGCTTGAATAGCGCGGAGTGCGTCTTCCGCTTTGTAATACGTCAGATATGCTGTACAACTCGAACTCTGCAACAAGAACAAATTTTCATATTCATATTTTCTGATCAGCAAAGAACATTCATCAGCCTTTACCGCAATTGCACTTTCAGTTGTTTTGAAAACTATATTTTTACGCTTTGAAAGCGGAAAGAAAGCGCGAATTTGCATTCATTCTGCCAAAATAATATTTTCTAATGGCATGTTAAATGTGATGCTTGCTTCTAAAGTTATTTAAGCAAACAAAGGGCATAAGATCTCAACAGATAGTCTTCAGACAAATATAGTATAACATAATATTGTCTTGTTGTGATATATTGATTGCGTATGATCCAACGAGGGGTTCGATATAACCTATGCTTATTTATTGTAATATCAGTAAAGTGCGAAGAAGCCAATATCATATTTACCACGTGGAAGAACACGTGTTGTTTTGGAACGGAATATAAACACGTAAACAATATAATCATAGTACAAAGAATATTAATATAATATAAAAAGTATAGCCAGGGTATAAACGAGCATAAATATCTGCATAAAAGCAGCAAACTCGGCCTACCTGTGCGCCGGTTCCGGTCGTACCAACGACGACTTTATGAATGCGCCCATACTTGCCAAAGTATTCGAGCTTCTTCAACGTTTCGGGCTCGGCAACACGCGGCGACAATCCCACGACGTAGACAAGATTCTTTTGCAACACTCTATAGTTGGCTAAATGCTTGCGAGACTCGGACATCTTCTGCCTCTGCTGTTGCTGCTTCTGCTTCTTCTCCGATTTAATCTTCTGCAGCCTGCAACCACCCCCACGTCTATTCAAAGACCAGCAAGATTTCGTGGATAACAACGTACTCTTCCGTGGACAACGGCTTAAAGTTAACCGGATCTTCTGGATATGGTTGTCGACACGCGGGACACAGTCCATTCTCATCCGTTCTGATCCTATGCCAACAGAACCGACAGATCTGAAATCCCATCAAATAATCATTCCGTTACAACCAAAAGGAAACACGGAGTAAAGGGCATAATATTGTTGCGCTGATCAAATAATTCTGGCCACAAGTGTATGCGCTACGACGAGAATATCTAACCTGCGATCTTTATAAATTGGCGACTGGTCATGAAATCTGCCACAATTGTTTCATCAGCGCAACGATACTATGCCCCCAACGCCGAATGCGGCTAGAATCGACATCACCTCCTCCGCTTTACAAAACAACATTTCAAGATAGACAAAGATTTTGGGCAAACAAATCATCATAATGACAATAACCAGCAAATCTAACTCTCTCGCTTCAACATTCTCATTCCATTTTACGAAATCGACTAAAAGCAGATATATTCAACTTCAACCGTGATCAGCTTATTCCTTTTCTAACCGATTTCGCTCTCATTTTATCCCAATTAAGCGAAAAGTAACCAACCTGATATTCGCATTTGCATGGATAAAAGTTGATGTCATCGAGCTCCAACGGTTCCATGCATAGCGGACACTGAAAGTTAACAACCGAGTTGAATTTTTTGGGGAAAATGAGTGACGGTCGACCTCTTTCTCCGACTGATCATCGCTTGACATCGCGTTCTACCTCCTGTCGACTCAATTTTCGACTCCCCCTCGTCGTTTCCTCTTCAGTACACTTCTCCAGCTAAACGTTAACAACACATAAAATCGCTCCTTATATAGGACGTGCGCGCAAAGAAACATTTTTGCGGCATTTGCGGACCTAGTAGGCCAATAGTTAGTTATCAGAAACTCGAACAAATGTGAAGCCTTCCTAAACAACGACTTCCTTGAGAGATCGCGTCGTTGGATCGTGCGCTATAGCCCTTTGCTGCCAACCATCGGCCGACAACGGTTGACGACGAAATTGCCGGACGGCATAGAGGACATACATCAACGATTTGGCGCAACGCAGCTGCGCTGAGTATGTTTCTCAGGCAATAGGAAAGAGATCGTGTTCAATCTGCGAACCATTCCCTCCTGTCAAAGGTATCGTATCATCCGCTATATTTTTTTCCTATTTAAAAACCATCGAAATTTTCCATCGGCAAAACTAGCTCCATAATAAAAGCCAATTATAGTAAAAAGACATTTTTTTAAAAGCGGCAAAAATGGCATCGTTCGATCGGTCAGCATCGCAATTGCTACGTGAAATGTCATCGGCGTCATCGTCAGCCTATTCTTCACCGGCTCGCGACGCATCACCAAAAAAGCGAAGGCATGTCTTATTTAACCTGTCACTGATAATAATAACTATGATTGATTGATTATTTCAGGTCATTGCTGACCGAATTGGGAGATGATTTGGAGAATTTTCAGTCTCGTTTTGCGACTTTTATGGTAGTTTGAGGAGGATGTTTGTTGGGATGTGATTATATTGATAATGTGTAGATGTCATATTGGGCGGCGAAGCCGGCGGATGTGTCTCCAGTTTACTGCGCGCGCTACGGATGGGTGTGCGTGGAGAAGGACCTTCTTCAGTGCGTCTCTTGCAAGCAGTACCTTAGCAGTCACCTCCCGCCGCCTTCCGAAGTGCGAATATGTAAGTTGACCTGCATGAATCGATTTCAGAGACCGTGGAATCTGCGTATATCTATAGAGCAAAATTAGAACCACTCTTCTCGTAAATATTTGGATTTAAGCAACATATTCAGTACAGCTGAATTTGGATGAAAGTGATATGGGGATGGTTTTACGTTAATCGCTAGTTATATTTGAATTCTGTGACCTCTCGTAAGCTTCTTGTTTTGTCTTCTGAAATTGCGATATGTTCTTTTATTGCATATCTCTCATTATACTACGGCGTTGGTGGCCTCTGTGTTTGTGAAACTAAGATGATTTGAAATTTAATGTTGATAGAAACGGTTTTAACTTTTAGAAACTCCATACTCCTCCCTTCGAAATAAACAGTATGCAATAAATTTGGCAGCTAATAGAAAGTTCACAGCAATTTAGTTCATGATTCTTTTGGCTGCATAACTGGCAGCTCAACCTAAAGTAGGCGGTGATAAAATAGCTACGGATTGAATATAACACTTTGAGGTGATAGCAATGACTGATGATTTTCAGACAGAGACTGCGCTGATCATCTCAAGGCGGCTGTAATCGACGCTCACGACAACACTTGTATATGGAAATCGAACCCTACGCCACGTAAGCACCGCTAATCTTCTTATTGGCAAAATTTGCTGTTTAGTAATAAGAAATGCTAAATAGAGTAACGCAAGCTACTTCGAAAGTCGATATTTCTTCTTTCTATCAATTAACGCATGTATAAACCAAGGAACCACTTTCATTCTTGATGAAAAACGAGTTTATCTTTTCCAACTTCAGTGCCTGGATCAATTTCTTGTTATTGATCAAAAATTTGATCAAGACAAATCCCTAAATCGTTGAATGTTTTAGTGGATACGATCGCGCCAGAAGTCTTGCGCAAAGAAGAAGTGATACGGAACATTATTTCGCGATTCGAATCGATGAAATCGCTGGAATTGCAATCGATTCAGTTCATTCCGTCCGGTGATTATCAGCTCACTGAATCTGACATTCAGGCGGTCGCTTCTGCCTGTGATCCACCGCTCGACGTCACTTCGCCAGCTCTTCCGTTAGCCATTCTTGGTTGGAAAAAAGGGTGCGTTTTGGACATAGAATAGTTGCACTGGTCAAATACTGCTGGCGCACTTCAGCAGGATTTATTGATATGCTCAGATTGTTTGTTATGTACCTTTTTCAATATAATTAGGGCATTTTTCAAATTAACTCGACTTGAGAACGTGTTCTTTTACTTCGGAAGAGTTTTTATAAAAGCAGAAAAGGTAAATAGTCGTCATTGCTTAATCGGTAACAAGAAAATAAAGTATTGGTCCCATCGCCATAAAAGTTAATAATATGGACCCCGCAGCGAACATATTCAGTTTAGTTTTCCACACTAAGCGTGCTGCAGTGTCCCCTGCCCCTCTGTAACTAAGGAATGTTGACTACTCTCTAAATCCAGTTCATTGAAATTCAATGAGCAGTTCACGGACTTTGCTCCAACATTATTTTTCATTGTTTTTTATGAAATATTTATGGAAATTTCAACGAAGCGTTTAGGAAATTTAATGAACTTTCCATGAATAATCAATGAAAAACGACACAAAATAATGTTGGAGCAAAGTCCATGAGCTGTTCATTGAATTTCAATGAAGTGGATTCAGAGAGTATATATTCTTATCGTATTGCATCTAAATCTCGCCGCAATTATTTCAACGGCGCAAACTATATCGTGTCGATTTACAGTCTATAATCACCAACTCATCGACGATTAATGTTGGCTTTTGCAGAGCAGTCGATAATACGCTCCACTGCGACGGATGTCTCCGCACAATCGGACTGTGGCAGTTCTTAAACGACGCGTCCCTGGAGTCCGAATTCTCCTGCATCGCTGAGTCGCGCAAGCGGCGGCGCGTGTCTCTCGATGTTGGTGTTTTCTCACGATTGACTATTTTCGGATCGATTGTGTCAGCTTGATTGCGTCGTGTAGTGAAGCGAAGGAATAGTCGCTGTGCCACTGCGGGGTGTGTGCGAACGAAATATTGCTTGACGAGCGAAAAATGCTGCACAGTGGGTCGCCATAAAAGAGTTAAGTAGGGTTTGTTTGGCAAATGGGGCATAAAACTCGCAATCAGCGTTGACAACCCGCTGAACAGTTGGGCGGCATTTTCCTCACCTCGCAACATAAAATCAAAAGACCTTTTATATTATTTTATCTTTTGTCTTCTTTCAGACTCGCCGATTGAATCCAGCCGAGCAGCATCAAAGTTGGTGCGTGTGGGTAACGCCGCCAGAATCGCCATCCGTTCTCTACCTCAACAAAACCCAGGATGAAAATGAACCAGCGATCCTTCCGCGATGGAAAATTGCTCTTACAACCGTTTGCCCTCCTCCGCTAACTAGAACGGTATTCGCCCCCGTAATTGGACGAGCGCTTCTCTATCTCGACGCTTGCAGAAGTCGCATATCTCGGATTACGTTCTGGCCAGGCAACTACTCGACGAGACTATCGCGCTGATTGAACAGAATGAACTGCCTGATGATGCGGAAAAAAGTGACCAATAGCATTTCGGGTATAGAACTTTGTTCGAGCGCCTTTGCTCATATCACAAAGGACAAACTGCAGCGGTACAAAAATGGTAATTTAAGGATAAACATCATACAAACTGTGTAATCAAAAACAAAGCAAAATAAATAGAAAGACGAAAAAGACAAACTTTAAACAGAAAGTCAATCATTACGCGACCATACAATAAAGAAGGCACAAAAACTGCGGACAAATGGGTTGCGGGTAGAGGAATTCTGATCTAATACAGGGACTATTACCATATCCATCAAACTTTCATTCAATTTCGTCAAATCAGCGTTCAGATCGAATGCAGAGATGAGAAAATTGAATGCAAAGTGATGAATTATGATTAAAAACCCTGTAATTTCACCATTATGCATGTGGCATGACTGTTCGCGCCGAGGAGACGAAAACTTAACAGAAAGCGATGTTTAGCTCAATAACTACCGGTTGTTCGCTCGTGCGCAAGAAGGGGATTGCACCAAAAACTCGATCGTTCAAAACACTACTCAACTGCCATCGAACAAATACAAGTTCAATTCAGCTGCCGCAATATTAGCGAACGTCACTCAACGAGGTTTTTAAGGGGACATCTGTGCGCAAAAGGAAAATACCGCAATTCATTTTCGTGGCGAGAATTCATTCATTAAGCTCTTGAATTTGTGTCGCTTTCCAATAGCTTTCATTTGTTGACATTGAAATTACACGCAAATTATTTATTCTTGGCTTTCACCTTGACATTTGGCAAACATTCCATGAGCCTGAAAGTTTCTCGCCACGAAAATTACAGTAGTTTCCTTTTTGCGCGCTTCGCACGCAGGTCCGCTTCAATAACATTTCAACAGCAAGGAATACACGGAAGATGACAAGCTAAAGGAAGCAATGAGTAGATATAAAAAATATTAGCGTCTATCTATTCACACTGCACGCAGTAACAGCTAAGCATATTATGTGCCGAAGAGGATTCGCTGATTTGTAGTAGGAAGCAATAAAGCGCACAAGAATCGTACCGTCATATACAAGTGATGCATCATCAGTCGAACAAATAGGGTAGCGAAACAAGTGATTACAACTGTGCCAAACAAGATGAGCTGCAGAAATAGTGAACCGCTTTCATATCGCGCACTTTGGTTCAAGTCGTACTTAGGGGATAAACTTTAGGGGATTGTGCTACTGTCGTCCACACCTAAGTCGCGCGCGTGAATAAATACAGCATGTGAGAAAAAGTCAACAGCTTGCTAGAGCCGCACGAAACAATATTACGGTACATTCGCGCGGATCTTGCAAATTATTGATTTTTCGCCCAACACTAAAGAATTTGTTCACACACCCAACTCAGGCGTGGACGACAGCACGACTCTCGCAAAAGTACGCGATATGAAGCGAGCCCAAGAGACTAGTGGCGAAGTGGGCCGCAAAGAAGAACTGCACTAGACTTGCGTGGCCTTCTTCTCCTTCCTCAGACCGATGGCCTTGAGAAAGGGGTTACGTCGAATCGTGCCGGTAGTCGAAGCGGTGGCTGGGAGGGGCGGCGGGGGCAAGGACTGCTTGGCCACTGCCGGGATGCCTGTGCTCCCTGTGCTGCCTACGCTTCCAACGATCGGCGCCACAATCGGTCGGCGCGACGGCGGATTCGGCGTGCCCGACCGCCGGACGACATTCGTTCGCGGTCGACCATTCGTCGACCCGGACAACTGCTCATCCGACTGCTGCATCGCCGGCGGACCGCCGTTACGCGGCACCGACGAGCTGCGCTTCTGCTTCAGACTAGATGTACCGCCTGCAAAATAGCCGCGTTACGAACCGTCCATTGCCTTCCGTGGGTTAAAGGGATTAGCGGTCGAGTTATGGGGCTTGATTATATACTCGAAATTTTCAATCTGCCGACTCAAAAATTCAATTTCAGCCCCATCGCGGAAGTGATTAGCCGCGAATCTGCACGCGTGCAATGCTTTCCCTTGCCTCTCAGAGCGGTCGTATTCCACAAAACTGTTGTAAACGCAGCTGTTGCGATGACAATCGCGCGAAGCTGGCTGATTGATCAGTTATGCCGCGTAGGTAAAGAAACTCCCCACGACGTCACACCTAACCAAACACCGCGCCTTCCGCGATCCTAATCGCAACACTCGCGGCGATAAAAACCCCGCGAAATAGTCCCCACCACACAAACTTTTGCATCTCAACTGAACCATAAATCTTCATAATGATCATGACCGAAATTGCTCAAGTCGGCAGCAGAAAATCTCGAATATGTATAAGTAGCGTATGAGGGAGGAGTGCGACAGTTGGGGTGGCGAAGAGGAGTAGTGTTAGCAGCAGTGGTATCCGGTTAGTAGCCATGCGCTGCCCACACTTCATACCATCGATGCTGTGCTGCTGGTGATGATCGGCGCCGTTGCGCGGCGTCCAAACGACCGGCGAGGGGGACGGATTTGGCGACGCCGACGGCGGCATGCTCGCGGCATTCCGTCCGAAGGAGTTTATTACCGCCTCCAAATGCGCTATCTCGGGCTCCACCTCGGCTCCGTAGGCCGCCCCATCCGGGTACTCGTTCGGAAACCAACGATGGGCAGGGGTCGACTCGGCTGAGCTTACCTGGCGTTGTTGCGGCCGCCCTCGATCGTCCGAATTTTGCTGCTGCGGCGGCGCCCGCGACTTGTTCGATGGCGACGGCGGCGGTTGGCTCGCTGTACTCGGCCGTCCCACACCCGACCCCTGTCTCGCGTCTCCCGGTAGCGATGCATAGCCTAAAGTTATCAGCGATGTATTTTCGTGGATCAACTCTGGCGTTCTTCCAGTCTTTTATAATGATATCATGTAGTCTTATGCAGTCTTTCGGATAACTGCGATTGAGATGTACTAAAGTTTCTAGAATGTTCGAATCATTCTCGCACGCTTGCGGAATTGTTCACAGGCGCCATTTGGTCAGGACGATAGTAACGACTACTCTTCATGTCCCCTGCCACTTCAGTAATCGCCCCCTTCTATCGTATACAAGTTGGTTCCCTAATAACATATCGTTCTCCTTTTGAGAAAGTTAAACCCTTCGACAGATGACAGAAATATAATATTGTGATACCAGTAGGACTAGCATATTGTGGCGGCGGCGGTGGAGCGATATTGTTCTTCGATCCGAAAGTGACTGGCCGAGAAGGCGGCGGAAGCTGCTGATCGTTAGGACCACGACGCATAATCCGCGGGGACACCAACGACTCGCTGAAGGTTGGTGGTGGTCCGCGAGCATTTTTCTGCTCCGTTCCTAAAAGTACTGCAAATTAACGCGATGCTCGGCTCAAGTCGCCAGTTGCTTTCTTATGTCAAATATATTTATCTTTAATCAGCTGTTGTTTGTGTATTATGCTTGATGCAATATGCTCGATAACTATCAGTCGGTTCGAAGATGGCGAGACGGCATTCTTTGGCAAGAGTCATTATCGATTCTTGACATTGAAGTGCAAAAACCAATAGCTAAGAACTCCGATTATCGATCATTATGCATTATCGATAATGACTGCCAACATCCATTATCGATTCCTCTTATTCAAGTGCGAACTAAACCCCCTCCGCAGTTCGCCCAATTCAGTCATCCCTTCCATCCCACCAGGTGGAAAAAATGCGAACATAAATAAAATAGCGTGAGCGGAAAAGGGCTGCGCCCTGGGTAATCCAACGGCACGCGCTGAGCGCATCGATGAAAGCGGCGGCGAGATTGGTCATAAACGAATAGATATCAAAGCGTCGCCTGCCTGCAGGGGGGGCTGCTGTGTCGGTCTGGTCGGCGGCGGGGCGCGCGAAGGCCGGACGGGGCGCGCCCACCGGCGTCGTTTGCAGCTGCGGCAAGTGGCCGAAACGGCTGGAACGAAATCGATTACTTACCTACGAAAACACTCGAGAGCCAAACAACCAACAAACCTCTGTTGCGAAGACGGGGGAAGCGGAGCCGCGCCAGGCCGCTGGTGCGACGAAGGCGATGGGTACGTCCCGAAGGGCACGCGTCCTTTTAGCAACTTCGTCGGACTAGTCGGACTCGTCCCTTTCTGGCCCGCCAACTGACGCGTCTTGGCCAGAATGTTCTGCCTGATCAGGTGCAGGTCTTCTTCCTGCGTGCGCACTATCTCTCGCAGACTGGCGGTCTCCTGTCGTTCGGCATCCAGCGCCTTTCGACAATCGTCTCTATGACGCTTCACCGCCACCACTTCTCGTCTCAGCTCGTTCACCACTTGTTCCAAGTTAGGCGGCGACTGAGCAGTCGGAGAGGTCACTTGCTGCGCTTCTGCAAAAAACGGCTCTTGACTAAATCGTTCGCGAACGGCAAGCAAGTTCAAATTTCAAAGAAAATGAGTTTCTAGTTGACAAGAACTCGATGGAAATCCAACCTCGCTGAGCGCCCGCAGCCGCCAGCTGCGCCTTCTGACGCTCTTCCTGCAGTCGAAGTAGCAACTGTCTGCGTTCATTGATCAAGTAGAGGACCATCGCTTTGTGCCGCTCTTTTTCATCTTGCAAGACTTTCTGCCCTTTTCCAATCTCCTTCCCAAGTCGTTCGTGCTCATTGCGTTGGTACTCAATCTGAAGGCGATCGAATGTAATAAAGGGAGGGATGGAGGCGGTGAAAACGCTGGAGGAAAAGGCACCTCTTGTTTCAGTCGTTCACGTTCCTTCTCGAGGAGAGCGCAGACGTCGTCGCCTTGCGCGGCGTCGGCCACCGACCGCTGACGTTCCTGCTCCAACTCGCGAACAGTCTTTGCGTGTCGTCGCTCAGCCGAGGCCAGCACCTAAATCGACACATTTTTATACCATTCCTACTTTAATAAGAACATTTTCCAAACCAAGTCGGACATTTTCCAAATCAAACAGGACAGTCTACAAATCAAATAGGACGTTTTCATAGTCAAATAAATACGCAAAATGTCCCTTTTGATTTGAAAGTGTCCTGTTTGGTTTGGAAAATGACCTTATTAAAGTGGAAAATGTTATATACGCTTCTGTAGAGAGTTAACGCGAATAGCTCATCCCGTTGTCATGACGGGCGGGGAGGTCGATAATTAATTGTTTAGTAACGTTGATTCACCGTTTAGTTACGATGCCGTGAGATCAACAATCGTTCCTCTCACGCGCATTATCACACCAGCACCACGATCTCGCACGTACTCTAGACAGGCTCTAACACGTTCGACGAGTCTTTTAGTCAATTAAAAACTTGAACAACGACAACGAGGCAACATGCTAGATTAACAATCGTTTCTCAATTTACGGCACGTATTCATACTGAAAAAGAAGACACATACAAAAACAATACTGCTGCAGTAATATACGCAAAATTTCTTGAGTAAAGATGTCGTAACTATAGGCTCGGTTGCTATGAAAGCGTAATTTTTGCATATTTAAGAGGGAGTGAAAGCATTAAATGCGCACAAATTCACAGCTGAACTCTGTTGTGACGGGATCAAAACTAGACGCTTTCCGCCGACTCATTGTAAAATCTCGAGTACATACGGTTAAGCAATCAACGATTGAAGCTATCAATCGCAAAGATCACAAAAACAGGATATTAAAAGAGGAATTCCGGCACATAAGAGCATACCTGTTTTGCTCTATGATGGGCACGACGCTGAACAGCAATGAGCCGTTCAAGTTGAGCAAGTTGAGACTCGTACATATGCCCGACGGCAGCTTCGTCGAAGTCATCGGTGGAGCCCGCGGTTTCAGAGTCCCGCTGCAGCGCCGCCAAGGGATCGTTCAGCCCCAACCGCCCGTACTTTGCTTGATATAGCAATTGTTTTGCCTTCTCGGCACGTAATGTGGCTATGACGATATCACGCGCTTGCAACTCCCCTTCCAGATAGCTGAGCAGGCGAATTAAATCTGACCGGCTCAAATCAATTCGAGCATTTTCAGTCGCGCTTCGCTGAAACGAATCAAGCTTCAGGTCATTTAATTATCACGAGATGAAATTAATAGAACCTTCGCGTCGTTCTGCGTGCTGCTCGTGCTAGCTGCGTCGCCCTCTTCCGGTGTTTGAAGAAAATCCTTTGAATCGTTCGCCGCCTTATTTCCTTTCTCCATTTTCTGCTCGCGGGTAATTAGCACCGATTCTTGTGCATAACGCGGAGGAAATTCTCGCACAATGTAGACAACACGCTACAATTCGCGTGGCTTTGCTGCTTGCTCACGAGTAACTGTCGACATTGAATGAATATCGTTGGCCAACTTGGCGGCGACGGACATTGGTGAGATTGTAACGATAGCTGAATACACTACTGCAGGAAATGGATTTAGTCCGTGTTAGCTCGTCTTCTGCCAATCGCAAGCCATCGTATCTCAACGATCGATCGGCTTTCTTATCAGCAGTTATCAGTTAATGTGCTGACCGCCGGTCACCTTTCCCAACTTTGCTTATTTATCTGAAATCGAAACGTCGACGATTAAGACACGGCAAGGTGAAGCAGAACGATGAACCCGAAAATAACTCATTCTAATAATAAAAGCGTGAATATATTATTTACCTAGAATGAAGCATCCAATATATACTTAACAAGTTTGTTCAAATGCAATTATTAGCTAGCACTGAACATAACTGAATGCTGTTGACCACAGAGCTACATAAAGGACACAACGGCCTACGAAACCTGCCACCTACACGCGTCGACCTAGGATGAAAATCAGATATGCACGTCAGCGACTAGTGAGGGCATGGGTTTGTCAGTTAGTGTACTTCTAAATAACGACTAAATACAGGATGCTTATCAATGTGGCTTACATTTAGTAATAAGCAAAGGACAGAGCGTGAATAAGAGCAGAATGAGAAACTAGACGTTTTTTGTTCCAGCACAATGAACTTCTGAAAGGCAACTTCGAAACAGAAAATAGAACTTTTGAGCTGCAAATCTTCAACTAGAAAAACCAGTAATTCCGCCATCTTTCGAAATGGAAGGAAGTTAACAGCCTCTAACAAAAAATTAACAACTCCGGTCCTATAGAACAGGAAACACCAGTCGTAGTGCCTTCTCGGTTGGCGAATATGATTGGCGGGTGCGCAAATGTGACCTCGTCGAGTATGGGACTGCACCCTACGTTTCCGCCACTACTAAGTGGCACAAAAAAATAAACATTACACACTGCGCAAATCTCGTTCTTCCCGCAGAGGGGGTACACTTTCGACTGAGCAGCCCCTTCGCCGATGGAAATGGCTGAGCACTTGAAGGGCATAATTAGCTGTAATTAAGGGATCGTCGAATGACGAGTTGATTCTCGCTCAAAACGAAGACGGCTAATAGTTCATCGCTCGATTCCGTCCAAAGTCAGGATTAGTCAACGATCAGTATCCACTCAAGCCTGAATGGTGAACATAACCGCCGGTGCAGAGCAGCGGCGAAACAGACCGCATACGCTCGATTGGCCTGTAGCCAAACGGAGAATAACCATTTCAAATTTTGGCACAAGGTTAACGCGCTAAAATGAATGTATTTCTGTCCGCTGTGTATATTTTAGAATAATTTTTGCTTTGTATTCTCTTTTTTTGGCAAAGTCAGGGAAGGAGCTTGTTGCTTGCTTGCTTGTACTCACCCGCTGAGAGTATTCTTCGCCTGCACAGTTTGCTATGCTGCCATAATTGACAGAATTACCTTTATTTACGGCACACTATCGGGAGCACACGTACAGCGAAACAAGGAGAGAACAAAAATTTACATTTGAGCCGATTTGAGCATCGTCGACTTTGGGACCTAGCTGAAGTTGGGGTAGCATTCACCGCCGAAGAACAACTGACAGATTCGATTTCCTGTTTGTACAACCTGCGTCTGACAAGCATAGTCGGACCTGTTGCCATAGACAGTGAACAGATTGTTAAACTGTTTCATCAGGTCGGTTATTAGGGACCTGGCTTCGTCTCGCGGTTGGGAAGCGATCACGGCTGGACTGGCGCTGCAGGACTGCATGTACCAGTGACATAGGTCGTACTTGGCGGGCTGATTGTAGACCATTTTGACGAACGCTTGGCGCAGCGGCTCTCCATTTTGAACCTGTCCTTGCGCGTTGAAGAAGCAAAAGTCGTTGATGAGCTGCGCTCGTGTTAGCGGACTGAACTGATCGGGGTTGACCTGCATGGCCTTCTGAATCAAGTCCCAGTTCGTTCGATCGTAGTTCACTCTGTAGAAGCCGGCAAAGTCCGAGTTGATAAGCACGTACTGCTGTCTGTCGGCCGGCACAGGACCTATGGACAGTCCCGCGCTGACCATCACTTGAACCGGACTTGGCGTGTCGCCCTGCGGAGTTCGCACTGTGATCAGCAGCGGCCAGAGAGGCATCGTGCGCCATGTCGACGTTCCCATCTGCGCCACCTTGCCCATGTTCGCCTGTGTCAGTCGGATTTCATTGCGATCGTAATCTCGCTGAGCCAACAGCAGCGGGTAGCCGCCATTCTTGTACCAAAAGTCGAACACTTGCGCGACCGACGTCCTCCCATCGACATAATCATCGGCGAATACTTTTAGAAAGTCGGTCAATCGATAGCTGCGAAATTTGAATTGCTCGAGGAAGTTGCGAATTTTCTCTTCAAAAATGTCCGCGCCGATGAGGCTTTCGAGCCCCTTGTATAAGACGACTCCTTTGAGATAGCAGCGCGTTCTAACTGTATCTAACTCGGGGTTGTCGAGCATGAGCAGGGATTCGCCTGGCGTCAGCAAAGTTTCCACCGTTTGCACTTCCAAGTAATTTGTTAGCTGAAATTGGAACCACTCCGTATTGTTGTTCACGCCCTGCGATTGCTCCGTCCTGCTGCCCGTCCACATGTCGACGACCTTGTAGGCGTACCAGTCGGTGAGATCTTCTTGCACGCAAAGTTCCGCCCACGTGCCAATGGTCGCCATATCGCCAACCTAATTCATCAATAATTAGATAATTTATTCAATTTCAAAGGGTAACTGTGGTCACTCCTAGCTGTTGGCAATTCGCCCTAAGTTGCTTTTAGCCGCTCACGACAAGCCGACCGCGAATCTCATGAACTTCTCTCACATAGTTATCATATGATAGGGGCTAAGTGGCCTATCGTGTTTAGCTAAAACAATCAACTACGCATTCATAGATCTTGGAGTGACTGCAATTCTCATGCAACTTCAAGATCCTACCCAGTGATGGACGATCTCGTGTGCAATGATGTACAATTTCATCGCTTCGCTTTGCTCTTTCATAAACTCCTGACTGAAGATCATCATGCCAAAGTTTTCCATCGCTCCGCTGTAATTCGGTATGATCACCAAGTCGAGTTTGCGAAGCGGCAGCTGCACGTTGAACTTGGTGTTGAGGGCGTCGAGCGCAAAAAGTGCATACTCGAGCAGTCGTTCGGGGTCGTAAATTTCTCGCGGGTTGAACCTGATTCGGACGACGATGCCCGTCGCTGGCGAAACTTGCTCCACCACTTCGTAGACATCGGGCAAAACGGCAAATGCCACCAAGTACGTCGGTAGCTGGGGCGTGGTAGCGAATGTCGCCTCGTTCCAGTTGGGGTCTAGCGATCGCGTCTGACTAACTTCCATATTGCTGGTGGCAGTTGTGCCCAAAGGATGAACTATGGTCAGTGTGAAAGTGGCCTTGGTCTTTGGAGTATCGAGACAGGGAAAGACGTGACGGGCAAAGTTGGTCTGGAATTGAGTGGCCATGGCGAAAAGCTGGTCGCCGCCAGGGGTGTCTTGGACGTAACTACCGAACAATCCTGCTTCACCACCCACGTCGACGGGGCCGGAGAAGCGCAAAAAGCGTATCGTATACCGCTGGCCCGATCTTAGCGACTGTTCCGTCTGCAGCGCGATCGTTTCAGTCTCCGGAGCGCTGATCACGTTGGAAATGTTGATGGGGCCGCCATTTTGCTCCGTCATAACGACGGTGTTGGACGAGAAGTTGAGGTGGAGTGCGTTGAACACAAGTGTGCGCGTCTCGCTAACAACTCGGATGGTCATTGTCAGAGATGCGAGAAAGATTGGAAACTCAGAACCGTCCTCGGCGCCCACTGGCAATTGCACTCGCAGATTGTAATTCTCCACCACAATACCGTGCACATCGGCCTGCGCGATCTCCGCCGGACCAGGGTTGATGGTCACTTGGTTGATTGGACCGTTGTCTGTTCGAAACCCATCCGTCGTTTGCTCAAACTGCCCATCGTTGAAAGTAGATTGAAAGTCTGGCTGAGAAGTGAATTGAAAGCCTTGCTCTGAACTTTGAAAGCCTTGTTGAGAACTTTGGAAGCCTGGCTGAGTAGTTGTAGTAGTGGTGGTAGTCGTCGTCGACGTTGATGTCGTCTGCTGCTGACCGTGGATCAATTGCGCTTCAAAATCGTATCATTCAGCATTGGCACCACCAGGTCATATATGACCGCTCTTACCTGTTAGTAGGACAGCTAAAAGGAGAAGCGACGTCATGGTATCTTTATCGTTGGCAACAATGACGGTCAGTTGGTGAAGATGTTTGTAGTTGGAACCCACAAGAGGGCGGCCGCCGATCCGACCACAAGAAAGCAACTGATTTACGTCTAGCTAGAACTTGCTGGTGTGTGCTTTGTTTGTTTGAGCTGGCATTGAGCACTCAGTGGAGATCCTCTGTCTCGATTGTCGGTTGCAGACTGGATCGCATTGTTTGTCCACAGTTTTCTGCGTTGTTGTACTCTGCTTTTTCTGATGTATTCATCATCGACTGAGCTTGGTGAAGGTAGTAAAGCGGGTGGGCGACCAAACTCGGTTACGACCATTTCTTTCAAAAGCACCTATAATTGTTTGCTTTTGTCGTTATCAGCGCAAGCGCACTGCACGTTGATACAGTGGACACACAGAGACATGTTGCTAACACGTTGATACTGTATTGTCACTTCAACATGCGCTCTCCCGAAATGAACGCAGATTATCGGCTAGGGCTATGGCCATGTGCCAACAAACAGAGCATTGATATCGCATTTGTAGCGCATTACTCGCATCTGCCGAGCTCTTCTCTAAAAGTGTATAATTTGTATAAAATGGTCTGTTGTGTTGTGGTGGGTGGTCCACGTTAAGACGGGTGGGGGGAGTCTGTTTTTGTGGACGACGCTGTCACATGAGGGCGCGAAAGGCGACGGAGGAGATGGCGGTAACCGCGGATGCGCCGCGATGGTAGTTGCAGTGGGCGCGCGACGCGGGGCGGTGATTGTTGCGTGGCCGGGTGCAGCTGTGAATTGTGCGCGCTCGTGGTGTATCGGCGATAAGTAGGCTGAGCGGGGGGAACACATGCGTGGCGGCTGCCATCTATCGACTTGTTTACATTTTCGTTGGCGCACCGGGTAAACATGGCGGTAAACAAGTAGCGCGGCCAGCCGAGGCGTTTGTTAAGAACGCGCCACGCAACGAGTGAGCACGTTGGACGCTGCGGAGCGAACGCCCGAGCCGAGCGTGCGCCTCCTCTCGCTGTCGTCGCCACCGCCCGTCGCTTGATAGGCACCGTCCGCCCTATTATACTTCGGCTGCGTCGCTGTTTGTTGTTGTCGGCCGTCGACTCGCTTCGTCGGCCCGCAACAACACTTTACACTTTCGCGCGCACTCGTCTTCCCAGAAAAACGAAGAACGCTCATGTGAGCCCGGCAGAGGATGGACGATCCGAAGGCGGTACGTTTAGCGCGCTTTTTCCGCGACGACAATACATCCCTAAATACTTCCCGTCGCCCCACCGCCGCGTTCGCATCATACCCCCATAGGCCGGCAACACGCGCGCAGTTGTTTTCTGGAGGGATGAGCGCCTTTGTTCGGCGGCGCTGACCCAGATGCGAGGCGCGATTGCCCAATAGGCACCCGTGCGGCCGTCGGCGGTGCGTATTTGATTTAGTGCGCTTGTGGCGTCGACCGCTGTTGGTAAATTCCGTTTGCGTCTTTGTCTGCGCCGTCGAGCTGCGGGGTCGAGTGGCGATTGTTTTTGCGTCCGTCCTGTTTGACCCTTGCTCGGCCGGTGTTATGTCACGGACTCATGACGCGACGCAGTGCGACCCCTCCGTCCGAAGAGGCCCATCGCGGTCCGACGCTTTGTTTACCGACGTGATGTGCGTATGGTGCGCTCGGCGTCACTGCTGCGTTCTTTTTGGTGCGACTATGTGCGCGTCAACTGATTGATAACGTTGTCGTTTGTTGCGAAAGGCGCGCGCCGAGACAACCGAGCCAACGTTGCGCTGCTCCGCTGCGGCCGCTACGCCGCCCCGCCCGTCGTTCATGCCCGTCTTCTGCGGCTTCGGCCGACTATCGCTTCCTCATCTCAAAGCTGTGAGTGGGATGGTGCGAGCGTGTGTGTGTATGTATGTGTGTGTGTGTGTGTGGTTCGATAGTCTGTTGACGACGCGCAGTTGGTGATCGGAAGTAAATAGGACGGGCAGGTAGATTTGCCAGTGAGACGAGTTTTTGATGGTTGCGTTTCGTTGGGGGCGATATTGTGGGCGCGCGGCCGAGTATGCGTCGGATGGCTTGTTGTGTTCTGCTGCGGTTGCCTAGCGCCGCGGCCGTCGACGCGTGCAACGCGGAAACGCAGGGGCGCAACTTGTGAGTTTGTTTGTGACTGGCCGCTATTGATCTGGGCGAGCTCGATGTTTACTGGCCATGTGACATGCGAGCGGGATAGATCCCTCTCGATGCCGTCGACTCGCGCTCTAAACTGCTCCAGCCGGCGAGCACTATGACGGCGAGGTGGCCCATGTGAGCGTCATCCACCTCTCTCTTATCAGATCGGCGACCGTCCACTGCGTGCGGCCGGTTTACATTTTAAACCGGCAAGTTGATATTGATTTGCATTCGCATTTCGGTAACATTGCGCGTGATCGTGGCGGGCGCGAGGGATGGAGGGGAGGAAGGCGCTGGCGTGTAGGACGGACTGCCGGTTGCAAGGCGTCCCCGGCAGCGGCAATGTTTGTTTTCGCATTTTATTTTCATCATTTCCAAGCGGCCCGTCCGCTTGCTTCGACGCACCGCCGTCTGTTTGTTCGAAGCCAACACACACACACACACACACACGCACGCTCGGGCATACATACAATCGGTAGCAGTGTCGTTGTCGTCGCCGTCGTCGAAGCAGATGCCGGCGCAGTCATTGTTGTTGTTTCCTCCCTCCCCTCGCGCTCGCCTTCCCGTCCTTCATGTCCGTGCGTCGCAAAGCGCGCCCTCCGCAACCGCCACTCTTTGCTCTATCCGCAGTAATTCTCTCGGTTGAGAGTAGTGGCTCGATCGCGCATTCGTTCGTTTTTGTGTTTCAGGAATCTTCGGTGTCCGCCCCGTCGTCGACCGATAGCGCCCTTAATCTCAGCCAACAGTCGACGACTCGGATGCTGCTCGACAAGTCGGCCGACGAACGTTTGCATGTAAGTTGAATAGTTTTTGTTGTTGGAACAATGCGGCGGCGGGGTTGCCGAGCGACTCGCCCCCCGGTCGCGTCTCGACGGCCGTCTCTTTCGTGCGAGCGTTCATCGGTCGCTGATTCCTTTGATTTGTTTCTTGCCTGGGAACCGTTCGAGCCGATGAGCTCTTTGTTTATGCGGAAGGAGGATGCGAATACGCTCTGATTCATGCGATGCGAATCGCTGATCCTGGGCAACGTGCCTCCGAGTTATAATCATCACGCTGCATGAGGACGCTAAATGCGATTGGCACTGTAGGCACTCGCGCCAAACATTTCGCTTAATGAGCGTCTCCCCTCGCTCGACAGCATATTAGCGCAACTACTCGAGTCGAGTCAGTGTTGCCGCTTTCGCCGTCGCCGCCGCCGTCGTCGTCGTCATCGTCGTCGACCATGTCCGTGGGTGAAAGTAGAGCCTACTGTATGTATAGTTGCGGCGTTGAAGCCGAGGAGTCGGACGCGACGGCTTTGCGGACGCCGTAGTGCCGCATTGAGGACGAATGAGTGGATGTTTGCTCTGATGATTGCATGGCGGCGACGATCGAAGGCGCCGAACAAGCGAATGACGCCCGTGTCTGCTGCGAGGGTGCGGAAGCGTCGACAGAATAAACAAAAGTTGTATACGGCATGGGGCGCGGACGGGGAGGAACGGAACATTAGTTCCTAGCTCGGTCGGGGGGAGGGGAGTGGGCTGCGCGTGTAATTAAAGTACGGCTGCGGATGTTGCGCAATCGATCGGCACTTGGCCACTTCTTCGCGGCGCTTCGATCGGCGCAAATAAAGCGACGCGTGTAAACAAATGCACAATATTCGTCCCGAGGGCGCCGCCAGCCGTCGCGCTTCGTGGCGAACCGCAGTCGAAGAGCGCCTTCGCCGTCCTCAACTTCATCCGTCGTTGTTGACGCCCCCGAGTCTGGTCGTCGCCGTCGAAGCCGTTGACCCCCGTGGCATGCCCCACAAGCGTCCGTCAGCCGCCGATCAAGTAAGCGTCGGCGCGGCACGGCGGCGCGCATCTTCGCCTCCACAACTCCTTTCGAGCACTTGCGCACTCGATGTGTTAGTGGTTGTGGTTGTGGAGGAGGCGGTGGTAGGACAGACGGTTGGAACACGAGTCATATGAGATGATGTTGTGACGACGAATGCTGTCGAGTTGTGCGGAACTGAGAGGAGGACTGCATGCAATTAGTGGCGTCTCGCGAGCTATATTTACTGGAGGCGACGACTGATGAAGACTAGCGGACGACCGAGTCGGTGCGGCAGTCGGCACTCGTCGTGAACGTACCGACGGGGCCTTCTCCCGCGCGCGCTGCCCCCTCTTGTTTATTGTTTTGTTTTATAAATGTGCACTGCGCGCCGCGTTCGACGTCTGTCGACTGCTCCCCCTTCTTCATCCGGCGTAGTGTTTGCATTGCAAAAGGCCGACCAGTAGCTTGCGCTACTCCATCCCAGCGCCAACATGTTCCAGGCAGTGCGCCCGTTGCACCAACATAGCGCAATACCGCTTTACATCAATATCGGCATACTCGACATTCTTGCACGCATTTTGAGAACATAATCGTGCGGTTGATAGAAGAAGGGAGGGCGCGCCGCTCGCTTCACACTATATCATACTTGGTCGAAGTAGGTCGTTTAGAAGCTGCCCAAGGGAATGAGAACTCTGCTGAGCGGCCGCTGATGCTGATTTAGCGGCGTCTTTTGTGCCGCCGTTGACGACCGAAGTGTCGAGCACCTGTTCTTAAGGTGCGATCCGCGTCTTTGATTAATCCTTTCGGCTTCGCCTCCGTCGGGCGTTTACTTTTGTGCTACGAACGCTTTTCATTTACAAGCGCGCGCCAACAATCTATTAATTTGATACTGAGTATAGGTTACGGTGGTTTCCGACTCCGGTTGATCACTATGAGATCGACGACGTATTATCATCACTTGTCTACCACGAAGCTTATATCATATAGATAGATATGTATGATTATTTTCGGGTTTTCGCCGCCCTGTTTTAGTGCCTTTGTCTGCAGCGAGGACAGCATTCGCGCCGCTTACGAAGCCAATTGGCTGGTCCTATTTTTTACGCGATCGTACGGCTGGTTTGTCAGTAGATGCGGAACTTATAGCGACATTGTTGTTAGGAGCGCGCAGCAACTCGCGGGATGGAGCAATCTTTTTGGCGTCAGCTTTGATAGACACGTTTTGTGGGCACACGGCCCGATCTCCGTAACCGTGTGAGCATTAGCGTTGCTTTGAACCCCAAGCGGACCAATCATTCTGCCAGAAGCACACAGCAGCGTACATGTCTAAGTGACTGCTTTGACGAATGGACTTAATGGGGACTATTTAGGACTGAGCGCAGCTCCGACTCCTACTCATCCGCTATATCAGCAGAGCATGTGCGCGTGGCCGTCGTGCGAGCAGCAGTGCGACTCGTACAACTCGTTCATACACCACTTGGCCGCAGTCCACGTCCTCGACGACCGCTCTACCGCCCAATGTCGCGTGCAGATGGAGGTAAAGTAATTTCCACTTTGTGTCCACTAGGACCGGCTTGCGCAACGCTTTGCATAAAGTACTCTCCAACTAACGCGATATTAAGCATAATCAGTGAAGTATGTTTGTGTTACGATACCTGGCGCTGCGCCCAGCCTCGTCAAGCTGAATTGATATGCGCTTTGACTTACGATTACCCTCGCTTACGCATAATTCCAATCCCGCAGCACTCATTCTGTTTTCAGCGGCGCTATAAAAACCTAATGAGACTGTGACAGAACACTAATTAGTATGATGATTATTAATATTGCTGAGGATTATGACGAAGAGAGTTAGCGTAACGATGCGATGCGTGCAATTTCAGGTGGTCGAATCAATGGAGCAAAAGCTGAACAAGGAACGCCAGCGGTTGCAAGCGATGATGCAGCATTTGCAAATGAAGCAAAGCCCCGACACTACCACTCCGGGCAATGGCTACTTCAACGCGCTCGCCGTCGACTCGAACATGGTGAGAGAGCAAAGGGAAACGCAATTGTGAACCGTTAAAATATTTCAGACTGACTCTCCGTTGGTATCGCCAAAATCAACAGTCTCACCGCTGGAGTCCTCACCCTACCTCAGTGTGGGCAGTCTGACTTCGGGCGTACCGGCCACCTCCGCCCATACGATGCTGCAATCGCCGAAACCTGGGCACTCCCTCGTCACTTCGGCTATGCCAGTGTCGGCCACAACGCCTACCACCCGTTCGAATAGTGACGACAGTTCACCGGTGGCTATTTCTACTGGTCAGCAGTCTCAACACCCCATCATCTGTCCCAATGCAGAAACTGTTTTAGAAATATTATATTACTTTTGCGATGGCAGCGGATAATGAGTAGTGAAAAACGCTGCACCTTTTATTACAACTTTCCATGGGCCATCCCACACCATTGCCAATCAACAGATTTCAATCATCGAACAGTTCAGCAAAGTTCTCTTGCTTTGCTGTTCATTGTTCTTTGTTGTTCGAGACGTTGCAACTGAGCAATGATTGTATTGCAGTCACATCAACTCGTCGATGGATGCGTTTATCAAGGAAGAGCTGGACAATCAGAACGAGGCGTCGTCGTCCACTTCTCGAATACGAGCCAGCGACTCGAATGAAAAGCGGGAGATCGTCAAAGATGAAGAGGACGAAGAAACGTCAGAGCGGCTGGCGGTAGACGACGACGACGAAGACACTAAAGATGCGGAGGACGAAGAGGCCATGTCCCCCAAGTTGGTTGTTGATGAGGGCAACGCCTGCGCAGACACTTCCGTTGCAGTTCCCTGACTTTCTCTCTGAATGACCATACAGTAACATTTTTATCCGTTTGCACTCTGTGTACATCTGTTGGTATGTCCTTCCTCAATCGAGTTACCTTCTCTTTGTTAATTTATCGTTCTCGCGTAACTGTGCACACGGGAGTATTGGAGTTACTTGTAAAGTACGATACTCTCGACACTTTATTCGATGTTTTGTTAAGGCGCCGAATATACTTTTCAATTTTCAAAGGTGCGGGTAGAAGTAGCTTGTCATCACGATTCAATCAAGAACTTGATTGCTGCACTTTTGCGTTTAAAAATCAAGAAGTTTTAAAGTATGTTCGACTCCTAATTGAGGGTATCTCTTAGTAGGCTGGCTGACTGGCAGTGTGTCGTTTTTGATACTCAGTAGTATGTGTTGAATAGAATAGCATAGGGGTTGGCTTATGAGACAATCGTTTTATTTAACTTTATGTGGCTGATCATTCCTCGTCGAGCAAAGTCAAATTTAACTACGGAGGCGTTTCTTTCGGTGCGTTTTAATTGCGACACAATATACATTTCCCGTTGTAACCCAGTGAGACATAGAGATCAAACTTCGAGCATACTGTATATTGACTTTCGAACGCTGATTATCAATTGTATATTTTTAATGCGCTTGTTATTGATGATTTTGCTTTGGTTCGACAATGTAATGAAACAATATGTGGTAGCTCTGTTGATTGTCGATGAGCAATTGCGTCGGTTGTTTGATGGACCGATAAGGACATTGCGATACACGGCATCAGAGTGCGATGTAGAGAGTACTGTAGCAGCCGAACCAAAGGTGTGTTCGCTTCCGAAACCGACGGTGTACGGTCGCCTTGCGAGTGAGTGAGTTCGGAGTACAAATTAGTTGCCCATTTGTTCTGTAGCAGCCATCGGTTGGACGTCAACTGAGCGCTGGGCGAATGTTTTGTAGATACGATGGTACAGGCTTACCTCATGTCATACGTACTATATGCGTGTTTTGTGCGTTTTTGTGCTCCGTCGTATTCGATTGATCATTGCGCTGTCTCCATTTCTCTTGCTCGTTATGTGGAACAAAGAAAAAGCAAGACGGGACGACGGAGCTTTGGCGCTTAAGAGATCGCAAGCCATCGTTGTTGTTATTGGTCGTCGTTATTCGACCACGACCAGGTCGGCGTCCGATCCCACCGCGATTCGACCCTGAAATTACCGTTAAAGTCAAGGGCCTATTTCATTGAACAATCGTTACTACAGGTGTTATAATAATACTGGAAAAGTGCGGTGGTTGGTCAGTCGTGACGTGAGGAGAAATATTCGTCATGTCTCCATCACAACTGACCAATCATCACTCTATCAACCAACAATTGTGATAACAATCGTTGCAATTATAGCAGTTTTGTGAATAAGGCTCCCGAGTCTCCGAATCCAGTCGCATCAAAGTACCTTCTGCGGGTAGATGTTAAATATCTTGGCAGCCGTCGAGCTGGTGATGGCGACAAAGCGCATGGGGTCTAGTTTCCCGCTGTGAACGCCCTTTTCCCAGACGACCGACATGCGGTCTTCGACGCCGTTGACTCCATTTGGAATTTTGGTGAAGTCGTCTTTGCCCATGGCCTTTTGTTCGGACTTGAAGGTGCAGTTGTCGGTGGCAGTGAGATGGAGTTGGCCGCTAAAGAAAGCGATCAGAGTGGTCCCATCATCAAAGTGACGTCATCGACTACTTACGAAGCGAGAAGGTCCATGAGGGCGCCAGGGGTGGTGGGATCGTGGCTGAGAGGCGGCGACAGAACGTGAGCTAAAATGTGGCGCTCATCCAATTTTACATTCGATCAAAAAAGCTGCACTCACCGGCCGCGTGACGCCAGCAAGTGTGGAAATAGTTGGAACCGTCGGTAGCCAAGCCGGCGGCAATGGGCTCGCCGAAGACGATGGCGCCCTTCTGTCGGTGTTCGGCAATCTTCTCGGCCGCTCCCTTGCTCATTACGTGCACGACGTACAAGGGACAATTGGCCTGCGAGGCTAGCACGCACGCGCGATTCGTTGCCTCCGCTTCCAGCTGGAAACATTTGTGTCTACTACTTTCACTTTTATAGGTTAAATTAAGAACATCCTTAAACATTAAGGAAACCTTACATATCAACGAGGACACTTTTCTTTAAGATATACTCATTAAAGCGTTAATGTATGGTGGCATTAGAATAAGATTCACGGAGACAATTGAGTACCTCCTCAGGACGCGATTGGGTATGACCTTCCGGTCCAGTGACGCCCAACTCGAGAAGACTCTGTTGTTTCTCGAAAATGACGTCCCCATTTTCAGCGTGTACTCGAGCCAAAGCGCCGAGTTTACGGCATTCTTGGAAAGCGCGGAACATTTCGTCGTCACGGACCATGAACACGTTCTTGTAAGCCATGAAGAATTTGAAGCTGTTAATGCCTAAATAGATCGCAGTAGAAAATGTTGAGATGAACATGAAAAAGTAGCTGATTACCCTTTTCGTTAGTGAGAGTAGCCATTTCGCTGGCAGTTTTGTCGGTCCATTTTGTGATGGCCACAGAGAGCGCATAATCACAGCAGACCTTTGGGTCAGCCCATCCTCGCCACGTTTCATACGCTTTGAGCAACGAATCGCCTGGTTGCGGAATGACAAAGTCGATGATCTAGAATGGTACTTTTAATGCCGTTTGAGACAACTAATTGGCGTCAACTTCATAAAACCGTTGCTATCGGAACTGCTGCAATCGCAGTATAGGGAAGGGCGGTGATTGGTCAGTTGCAATGCACGTATGACGCATAACAAATTTTCCCGCGTACATCTCAACTGATTAATCGCCGCCCTTTCCTATATTGCAATTGCAGCAGTTCTAATTCCAACAATTATATGAAACAGGCCCTTGCAGCAGCGCACCAACCATAGTTGTGCCGCCAGCCAGTGCGGCCTTGGTCCCCTCGTAGAAGTCGTCGACGGCTGTGGTGCCCATGAAGGGAAGCTGCATGTGGGTATGGGGATCGATACCACCGGGCAGAATTAACTTGCCGGTAGCATCGATCACTCGCGCGCCGGACGGGGCCTGAAGGCCTTTCCCGACTTGTCTGAATCATCACCATCATCAGCATCGTCATCAGTAAGATGCTGTTCGTCCTCGTTGCATTTGGAAACGTGGGCGAACGACCACTTACGTGATGATGCCGTTCTCAACGACGACGTCAGCGTCGAACATGCTATCATCGTTGACGACGCGACCTCCCTTGATCAACAGCGCTCCCTTAGTTACCGCCGGCATTATGCACTATTTCGTCTGCAACTTGCGACTTCTATACCAAAAATCGTACCAACAAAATATGAACCAAAGAAAACAAAGGTAGGAGAACTAATGGTCTCGTATGGAAAAAGAAACGCATACTCGGTCAACTCAGTTGGTCTTGGATGAATGCCAAACTGGCTCTTTATTGCAAACAGACAGATGAGAACAGAACGATGAACGACAAATGTTACACGCGCACACGCAACAGATCTGCTACACTGTGTCCCGAAACCGATGAAATTTGACAAAAGCGAATGAGACTCGTGGAAACCAGCTCGGTGAAGAGAATTCGCGAGTGATCGACTGTCAAAAAGTGATCAATCGTCATACACAGTAAGAGAGAGAGAGAGAATATTATGAATCGCATCGATCGCAAGCAAACAATAAAGCCCAAAAAAACAACAAGAATATCAGGCGTAAAACACGTGATAACGACTAATTACAAAGCTAATGGGTTTTTGCACAGCGCATAGCATTTTATGCACAGGGAACTTGATGCAAATTGTGACTTGAATGTCCTAAGAGTACCCAGTGATTAAGCATATAGTAAGTGCGATCACCATAGCCCGGACGTCTTGCCACCCGGAGGTTGACTGATCTTCGTAGAAGCTCGAGCGCTGCGGCTGTCCTCTACCGATGAATCGAATTGGTTTCGAGTGCCGGCCGACGTCGGAGGCCGACCGTAGGAAGTGGTATTCTGCTGGGTCACTTGTTTCGCAGCGATGCGACTCTCGCCGCCGCCGCCGCCGCCTGCCGGCGCATCAGTACGCTGCACTTTCTCAGGCAGACAGACCTAAATGCAACGCATACATAACTTCTGCAGAGCTATCTACGCTCGAATTACCCGCTCGCGTTGGTGAATGACACTGAACAAGTGCGGACAGTGGGGCGGTAGAGCGACGAATTTGCCCGATCCTGATGCGGCCAGCGATTTTCCGCCCTCGAATGCCACACGTCCACCGCATACAGTTATTATCGGCAGTCCGTGACAAGTCTGTCCCTCGAAGATATTCATATCAGCGGCAGACATGTGGGTCTTTGAAGAAAGTTTCTGCTTGGCAGACGGATCCCAGACGACAATGTCGGCATCGGCACCCGCAGCGATTCGGCCCTGAAATAAGCTGACGATCAGCATCATGTGGGGATGTGTTTAAAAGAAAGGTTGTCCCACCTTCTTTGGGTACAAGTTGAACAGCTTCGCCGGATTGGAGCTGGTGACGGCGACGAAACGCATCGCGTCCATCTTGCCATTGTGGACGCCCTTCTCNCACCTTCTTTGGGTATAAGTTGAACAGCTTCGCCGGATTGGAGCTGGTGACGGCGACGAAACGCATCGCGTCCATCTTGCCATTGTGGACGCCCTTCTCCCATACGATCGCCATTCGCTCTTCGACGCCATTTGTGCCATTGGGAATTTTGGTGAAGTCGCTGCCGCCGGCGGAACGCTGCTCGCTGCTGAACGTCCGATGGTTGGAGGCAGCCAGGTACAGTTCGCCACTAAAACAATAGCAATCGGTGTCAGATTGTAGCTAAATGGGAAAGGGCGGTCGTACCTGGCGAGCATGTCCATTAGCGCGCCGGGAGTGCTCGAGTCGGGACGCAGCGGTGGCGAGGTCACATGGCAAGCCGCGTGTCTCCAGCAGTTGTTGAAGTAGTGCGTACCGTCCGTTCCTAAGCCGGCCGCGGTCGCCTCTCCGAACACGATCGTGCCCTTCTTGCGATTTTTGGCAATCGCCTGGGCGCTCCCCTTCGACATGACGTGCAGAATGTAGATGGGACAATTCGTGGCCTTGCCCAACACGCACGCTCGGTTGGTCGCTTCCGCTTCAAGCTGCAATTATTTCCATAATGAATTCAGTGAGGCGAAAATGATTTAAACCGACATCTTCAGGCCTGGCTTGTAAATGGCCTTCCGGTCCGGTTATGCCGAGAGAGAGCATTTGTTGTTGAAGCTAAAAAAATGAACATTAACGAATGAATTGAGATGCACTTATTGTCTACCTCTTGTACGACGTCGCCGTTTTCCGCGTGGACGCGAGCGAGGGCGCCGATATGCTTGCAGTGGCTGAACGCCTGGAAGAGAGCGTCATCTCGCAGCATGTAGCCCTGAGCTTTGTTGGCCATGTGAAAGACGAAACTGTTGACGCCCTTCTCCTTCGCCAACTGCGCCATTTCCTCCTTGGTACGGTCGGACCAAGCGCTAACGACGACCGACAGTCCAAAGTTGCACGTGATCTTGTTGTCGGCCCACGATCGCCATCGCTCGTAAGCAGCCAATAGAGACTCGCCGACGTTGGGGAAGACCGTATCGATAACCTAAAGAAGCGGGATGCTAATGTATTTCCTTTATTTTGCTTTCAAAAGCGACGCACCGTAGTGGTTCCGCCGGCCAAAGCGGCTTTCGATCCAGATAGGAAGTCATCGACGGATGTGGCGCCGGCAAACGGCAGCTGGAAGTGCGTGTGTGTGTCGATGCCGCCCGGCAGGACCATTTTTCCAGCCGCATCGAGCACGCGAGCGCCTGCCGGCGGCTGCAAATTCGGACCCACTTGTCTGAAAACGCACGAGGCATTAGCACGCCAGCGTAGTGAGCAAAATGAGCAAAATGCGCCACTCACTTGATTGTTCCATCTTCTACAATGATATCAGACGTGAATATGGAGTCATCGTTGACAATCTGGCCGCCTTTGATGAACAGCGAGCCGCCCGATGACTGCAAAGAAGAGCGCATTATTGGGAGCGACGCAGGGCTGAGGGGTGCAGGCGCCTCTCTCGACAAACACACGTTGGCTGCTGTGGCGACACAACCGGGCTGCTGCCGCTGCCGACCAGCCGTCACCGAGACCCCCTCAGAAACGCGTGTGGCGTCAATTATACAACCATTACCTGTTCGACACCAGGCATTTCTGCGCAGACGAGGGGACAAGACTGCGCTTTCTGGATGAGCACGAACGAAGTGCGCCGTCGTCGACGGTTGCCACCGATCGCGAATGGAAACAGCGTGGACGAGCGTTGTTCAGCGTCTGCTGGCCAGGCGGGCTACCCCCCGAGCGCGATGACTTTCGACAGCACAAAGCACTTCACCGCGCGAAAGACGACGACGAACAGCAGTGGCCGTCGGACGGCATGCGCGCGCACGGACGGTGCGGGACGAGTGAAGGCGACCAACGACCGAAGCGAATCGCACCCGCGTTTATTGATCGCCGACGGCAGCACAGACGCCCTCCGCTCCCACCCCGCGCACTCCTCGGCCGTCGTCGCACAATTGGCGCTGACTCATGGGCCTCGACCCAGCCCGGGCGCTCGCAAAAAAGAACATTGCAGGCGGTCGGAAATACGATATACTCCCGCCGTCTGGTCCGTGACATGGGGACGGTCGCGCGACACCAGACCGGACAGGCCCCGCTTAGTAACCAAACGACGCTTTATGTGCGATGCAATTGTGACGCCGGATCGAGAAATTGATCACACCAAACTGGTGTCTACGGCAAAAAAACCTCCCAACGCCGCTAATGCGACCGACCAGATTTCAGCACCCGCCGACCGTGATCAATGACAGGGACGTGTCATTTTGCAATCAGTCGTTTTACGCATTCGCGCGTTAAACTGTCCATACGATCAATCATCACGCAAAAAACGGCCATATGGACACACCTTATCCTGCCACGGTTCGGCCGCGACACCCGACGCTGTTGTCGGTTTGATCGGAGTTTCCATCGCCGAAGATGCAGCACTGCTCCCGCCGCCGCCGCCGCCACCACCGCCACCGCCGCCGAAGCCGCCTCCGCCCGATGAAACGAAGGCGGCGGCGGTGTCGCGTCCGGTCGATGGAACACCCTGGCGCCCGGGCGCCTGCTTGCCATGCATGCCATCTCCAGTTGGAACGCTTCCATTGCCGACGCGGCCCTTATCCGCTGACGATGGCGGCGCCCTATCTCGGGCGGTTTCCGTTTCACCATGGGCTAATGGCGGCCGCTCGCCAATCAAACGCTTGCGCCCGCGCTCGTCTTCATTATCGGAGTGAACGGGCACGCGATTGAAATGAGCAGCAGTAGCAGCTTGCGAATCAGGCCGCCAACTAGCACGCATACGCGCCGAGTCCGCAGCACGGTCGTGATCGGGCACCATCGAGAAGTGCGCCGACGTCGACGGTTCGTACGGAATTGGCGCCGGCTGGCCCGACTTCTGCCTGAATTCGTTCTCGAGCACATTGCGCCGACCGAAGTTGATGCCGTCGAAGTTCGGACGCGCCGGGATGTGGGAGAAGCATGACGCAGGACCCGAGCCGAACAGCTCGAGCATTCCCGCCGACGGCTCGAGTCCGCGGCGATGCATCTTGACGGCGTTCGCCGAGCGCACGTCCGTCGACCGCGCCTCCGTCGACCGCTGAGGACTACCTCTCGGCGACACTGCCGGCTTCTTTTTCTTCTCTTCCAAGCTGCGACTCGTCTGCTTCTCAGCATCTCTGATGTTGACTTCTTCTACTTTCACTGCAGCATTGGGAATCGGCTGCGGCTCGGAGCGCATCTGCGCAAACGTGATCATGACCGGAAAGTTGGCGGCTCCTGTGGGTGTCGGCATGAGGATCAGGCGGAATCGGCGACGGCGGCGTTCGACGGTGATGGGTGCCAAGAAGGGGAAAATTTTGAAGGACGGGAAGCGCCTGCGACAGTGCGCGCGCTTCTTTGCAGACAACAATGAATCGAAGCACAGATGTGGACAACGCAGCGGACGGAGTCAACGACGCAGACGCAATCGAGCGGTCACTGGTCAGCTCGGCCAATCAGTCGCCGTTCAAGGCCGTCACTCGCGCCCTCCGTAGCTCCATTAAGCGGTGGACGCCGCCGGCAGAGCGCAGTCGCATACATAAACAAGGACGTCGCATCAGTCGCGCCGTCGGACCAGTGGCCGGCGTCAACAGAAGTCGATACGACCGCCGACCAAGCCCGACGCGAGCCACTCGTACGCAGTCGCCAGCGATCACATCGTTTGCGCGTTCGACCAACACACACCGACGGCGGCCAACAGCAGCTGATTCGGTAAACGCCGGACGGCGAGGGCGGACGGTAGTCTTCGGCGATTATGGAACGACAGCGGGTGTACGACGAGGAGGGAACAAGTGTCGGGTGTGACGTGGAACGCGTTAAGGGACGGGCGATTTCGGGCGGTAGCGCGCAGGGCGGTAAGTGTCACTGAAAGGACGAAAAGGAGTACGAACGCGAACAGAGGCGACGCTTGCAGGCGCCCATCATGTTGTTCGGACAGTGCAGCGAGCGCGCGGCACTTGTGGCCTCGCGCGACGCCGCCGATTCACAGCAACACGGCAACGACGCGTTCCGTCGGGGCGATCGATAGAGAGTCAGCGGCGCAGTAGGAAAATTGGACGGCAGACGGCGTCGGCAACGAACCGGTCGAGCAGTCTGCGTGGACAATAATGCCGCGAACAACGACCCGATCCCACTGGCTGCCAAACGAACAAGCGCCACGACGCACGCCAAGATGATACTGATTCCAGCGTCAAAGCAAATTAATCTTCGTAGACCGCAGTTTCTCCTTCACTAATATGTGCGATCATATCGCTTCCCGCTTGCGCAACGTTCAGATGCAATGCACATACACAATATGCCAGTAAAGTTGAGAATATTTACGTACATTAAGAATCGTGCATTTGGCAAGGAAAGAATGAAATTGCATGACAGTAAGCGATAGTTCGTTGATATCACATTCATATAGTGTTAAGTGACTGAGTATTGAAGTAATGATTGAATGATATGTTGCTATTAAATGCGATCACAATGATTTTTAGATGTGACGGAATTCGATTTTTTCATTTGAAGGATGTTCGATTTTATACTTGATGACAAGCTCCCGTGTCTCATTGGGAGCTATATTAACTGTCCATTCCAAGTTGTTATTCTTATCCATTTTGACGGCAAATTCTGCCAATTTTTTCTCATCCCCTTTCTTTGGCAGCTCCGGTTGCAGCACAGTAATCTGAAAAAGTCGTCGATTTACGATAACGTTAAAGAAATAATCGTACTTTGATCTTTTCGTCGGTTGACTTGGGAATCTGCTCGTGAACGACGATCTTGATCTTCTCGCCAACTTTGGTGTTTTTGATTTCGATGCGTTGCTCGTGGGAATTAACTGATGTTTTGCTGATTAATCCGGCTCGCTCATGATATATGCTTGCTGGTTTATAATTCACACGGACAGCTGGATCGGCGCCCAACGAGCAGTCGAACTCTTCTTTCGGTGAAACAGCTTTCACAGAGCTCTGCAAGTCAACGATTGATACAATAGATATACAGTATATTCCGTCTGCATTAATACCTTTGCAACAAAGCTGTTGTTCAAGTAGATGGAAGTTGGGCCGGACAAGAGAGGGAAAGTGGACGTGTTGATCACTTTAGCAGTGAGGAAAGCGACCGGCGTCTTCGAAGGAACGGTCTCGTGTTCGAAGCGCGGTTCCAAGTCGATCACCGTCACGCTCACTTTGTGTTCGGCGCCGTCTGATGGAATCGTCGACGGACGAGCAATAACAAAGCATGTGCTTATCACACTCTCTTCAGCCTAATCGGGTCCAGAGCATTAGATCGTTCGCTGAATTCTGCACAGTACCTGAGCTCCGGCATACTCCATCAATTTCTCAGAAGCATCTGCGAGTCTGTCACCCTCTGCCACACTAGCCAATGCAGACCGCATAGAACTCATCCTCTTCTTTCTTTCATTTCGGCCTGACGGTGGCGCTAATCCTTCCAACTCTTCACTGGAAACAAAAACGATCGGTCGCAAAGTACAAAACTGCACAACTTTCTTACCATTCATCATCCATTACACCAGAATAAGACTGAATTCTAATCGGAGGCTTATAGAAGGCCACGATGCGCGTAGGAAGAGATGGAATAACACCGCCAGTGCTTGGTGTGGCTGTACTGAGCATCAATGGCGCGTCCGTCCAGTCTTCGCCAGTGTTTTGCGTGATCATTCCATAATAGTAAATCTACAATATGATTACAATTAGAATAAAAAACACGGAATATAATAGCAAAACCTTCATCGCGCTCTTCTCATCCGGCTTCGCCGAGTTGGTGAAGACACGGATGTCGTAGCTCGGTCTCCAATTCGCACCGTACACTTGATAGGAGACATCCAATTCAACTTCGCCGCCCTCTTCACTGTCCAACAAAATGCTGATATCTCTTAAAAAGAGTGCAACTAGTGACGCTCTAAAAGCATTCAAACGAACCTAGACAGATCGCCGTAATCGCCGTATCGCAGTTCGTTGATGCGACGATCCAAAACTTCGATTTCTTCATTAAGCTGTTTCATTTCTTCCGACAAAGTGCGCAGATGACCCTGCACGGCGGTCACCTTCTCATCGTAGAAGCCCAGGAATTTTGCCAAGTTGGCCAAGGACTCGTCCGATAGGACGAATGAGCTCTTCTTGTCGTCGTTACAGCATCCGGCAGAAGATGATCCTTTGCCCACTTGCACAGCGACGCCGTCCAGTACTTCTCCTTGACGAGTCAGAACTTTGACAGAATCTTCCAGTTCAAATCTCTTCTTTTCCAAGGCATCCTTTTCAGCAGTCAGCTGCTTGATGCGATCGTGATCGACTTCTCCTCGTTTAGTTGCCTTCTGCTGGTATTGGACTTCGCAGATGACGGCTGGTCCACGTCCATCAACTCGAACGGACTCGCTGTCGATCATATGAGACACATTCTTGACGAGAACTTCATTCTTGCCCTTCTTCAGTGTGGCTAAGACAAGCCGCGTGACTTCGGCTCGATCGCTATAGACGGTCACTCCACCAACCTTCAGATTCTTTGCGTCAAATGATTGTTGCTCAATAGAATCGTTGACAACGGCCATTTCGGAAGGAACTTTAATAAAAGCTGTCTGATATAAAAGAATATTATAAAACAACGTTGATAACACCAGAACTAAAGCAGATATTTCAAACCAGCAGATGCAATGCTTCACTTGCGCATACGACATCAACTGAAGTAGAATCTATTTACTTAGACAAATATATCGATGTGCTACACAGATAAAAACAATGCAAATAACTACTTTTTTTCTTAACACGACTCCGAATTGACCAGCAACCACAAGCATAATATAATGCAAGCTGGAACGCAAGATCTAGATGAAGCGACCAGAATACTGCGTAAGACTAAACTAAAGCATTCAAATATTTAAACGACAGGAAGAAGGTAAATAGGGAAATAATCAAATATTTATGAGACGGGCATTGCAAGAGACCAGCGCGAATTCACCAGTGTAAGTATGAGTAGGAAAACAATAAATTAAGCATCGCGGAATTCGACTTTTTCATGCGCCGGGTATTCCACCTTCCACTTGACGAGCAGCTGGCGTTTCTCATTGGCCGGAATCTGCAAGGACCATTCCAAATTGTGATCTTTGCTCAGTTTCACCGTGGTTGGCTCGTCGCCGTTCTTTGGCAGCTCCGGTTGCATGACGGTGATCTGAAAAGAGTGGGCGACTTACAAGAAAACTAAGGAAATAATTATACCTTGATCTTTTCGTCAGTTGACTTGGGGATCTGCTCGCGAACGACGATCTTAATCTTCTCTCCAACCTTGGTATTTTTGATTTCAATGGCTTGTTCATGGGTATCGATCGAAGACCTGCTGATTAATCCAGCTTGCTCGTGGAACTTGTGGGCCGGTTTGTATTCTACACGAACAGCCGGGTCGACGCCCAACGAGCAGTCGAATTCTTCTTTCGGCGACACAGCTTTCACAGAGCTCTGAAAGTCAACGATTGTCAATACATCATATTCGGCCTGCATTGATACCTTTGCAACAAAGCTGTTGTTCAAGTAGATGGATGTCGGGCCGGACAGCAGAGGGAAAGTGGACGTGTTGGTGACTTTAGCAGTGAGGAAAGCGACTGGCGACTTCGAAGGAACGGTCTCGTGCTCGAAGCGCGGCTCCAAGTCGATCACTGTCACGCTCACTTTGTGTTCAGCGCCGTCCGATGGAATCGTCGACGGACGGGCGATCACAAAGCATGTGCTTATCACATTCTCTTCGACCTATAACAAAGACCGTTTCGATCACAACTGAACTCTCAACAGGGTATGAGACATACCTGCATATGGGCTTGTTCCATCATCGGGGCCATCGCTGCCATTGGTGCTCTTTCCGCTGCCCCACCGAATGCCATCGCACGTTTCATCATGCGCGGCTGGGCCATATCATAGCTGGAATAACAATTAAAAATATAATCATGCAGATATCAGCGAACATACCACTGCATTTGCTGCTGTGGCGGTGGCGGCGGAGGAGGCTTGTAAATACCGACGGTCATCGTCGGAAGCGTTGGAATGACACCGCCAATGCTCGGCGTAGCGGTGCTCAGCATCAGTTCTGCATCGTTCCAGTCTTCGCCCGAATTCTGAGTGATCATTCCGTAGTAGTATATCTGAAAATGATTATGAGATCAATTATATCCCCGCAGATAAATTGTTCTAACCAACCTTCATCGCGCTCTTCTCATCTGGCTTCGCCGAGTTGGTGAAGACACGAATGTCGTAGCTCGGTCTCCAATTCGCGCCGTACACTTGGTAGGAGACGGCCAGCTCCACCTTACCGCCCTCTTCGCTGTCCAACAAAATGCTGATATCTCTTAAAAGGAATGCCATTAACGGTGCTCTAAAAGTATTCAATCAAACCTGGATAGATCTCCGTAATCGCCGCATCGCAGTTCGTTGATGCGACGATCCAAAGCTTCGATTTCTTCGTTAAGCTGCTTCATTTCTTCCGACAAAGTGCGCAATTTCCCCTGCACAGCGGTCACCTTCTCGTCGTAGAAGCCCAAAAATTTAGACAAGTTTCCCAGAGACTCGTCAGATAGGACAAATGAAGAGCCCTTTTTGTCCTCGCCGCAGGATCCGGCAGAAGACGATCCTTTGCCCACTTGCACAGCAACGCCGTCTAATACTTCCCCTTGACGAGTAAGAACTTTGACAGAATCTTCCAGTTCAAATCTCTTCTTCTCTAGGACATCCTTTTCAGCGGTCAGCTGCTTGATGCGATCGTGATCGACTTCTCCTTGTTTAGTCGCCTTCTGCTGGTATTGGACTTCGCAGATGACGGCTGGTCCACGTCCATCAACTCGAACGGAATCGCTGTCGATCATATGCGACACATTCTTGACGAGAACCTCATTCTTGCCCTTCTTCAGGGTGGCTTGGACGAGCCGCGTGACTTCGGCTCGATCGCTGTAGACGGTCACTCCACCGACCTTCAGATTCTTTGCATCAAACGACTGCTGCTCAATTGCTTCGCTGACAACGGCCATTTTGGAAAGTAGTTTTAATGATGATTGTCTGTTTTTAAAAAAACGGTATAGAACAACAATAATCATACCACAACGAAAGCAGATATTTTAAAATAGCAAATTCAATGCTTCACTCGGGAACAAGACATCACCTGAAGTAGAATTTGTTTACTTAAATATATCGACATTGTACCCAGATTAGAACAATGTAACTTAAAATCTTTGTTAACAAGTTTCCGAATCGACCAGTAATCACTAACATAATATCATGCAAGCATCACAATGCGCAAAGCTTAATTAAAGCAACAAAGTATTTTAACGACAGGAAGAATGGTGTAACGGGAATAATTATAGATTTATGCGACAGGCATTGCAAGAAGTCAGCGCAAATTCACCAGTGTAAGTATGAGTAGGGAAAGAATAAATTAAATATCGCGGAATTCGACTTTTTCATGCGCCGGGTATTCCACTTTCCACTTGATAAGCAGCTGGCGTTTCTCATTGGCCGGAATCTCCAAGGTCCATTCCAAATTGTGATCTTTGCCAAGTTTCACCGTGGTTGGCTCTTCGCCGTTCTTTGGCAGCTCCGGTTGCATAACAGTAATCTGAAAAGCCATCGAATTGTCCTAAGGTCAAGGAAATACTCGAACAAATATTTTCGGTCAGTTGAGGAGAAAAACGAGGTTTGGTGCCAGTGTGAAAACGTTCTTGCGCAAAATTTAAAGTGTACATGTGGTCAAAGAACGATCAAACTGTAAAACATTTCCAGGTCTAATACAAAATTTTTGAAAAACTTTAAGCGGTACGATGCACTTTCTAAAAGATTATTGAAGTCTCACAGCTAATTTAACCGTAAAGAAACAGTTATAATTCTAATTGCGTAAGAATTTCAATTAACAGTACGTAACTATACCAGAGACGTTGTATGCCGACGAACTTTTGTTTAAATTTTTCGAGATACCAATAAATTATATCGTTAACTGTTCAAAAAGGCATGTATTTGGTTATGTTCAACAGCTTCTAAATTTTAGTAAATAAGAAACAGAACTTTTTACTAATTTCAAATTCATTTACAATGCCAACGATTTTTGGACTAAAATAAATCTCGTCGCGAGTTCCAGTCTTCCTTCAAAATAGCCATTTCCGCCATAGGGCACCTCCTGAGGCACGCCCTTAACTCATCAAAGTACGTTGACAATAACTGTACCTTGATTTTTTCATCGGTTGATTTGGGGATCTGCTCGCGAACGACGATCTTGATCTTCTCGTTAACTTTGGTGTTTTTGATATCGATGGCTTGTTCATGGTTATCGACCGAAGATTTGGTGACAAATCCAGCTTGCTCGTGGAACTTGTGGGCCGGTTTGTATTCTATACGGACAGCCGGGTCGACGCCCAACGAGCAGTCGAACTCTTCTTTCGGAGATACGGCTTTCAAAGAGCTCTGAAAGTCAACGATTGACAATAAATGTACAATATAATCCGCCTGTATTGATACCTTTGCGACAAAGCTGTTGTTCAAGTAGATGGACGTCGGGCCGGATAGTAGAGGGAAAGTGGACGTGTTGGTGACTTTAGCAGTGAGGAACGCGACTGGCGACTTCGAAGGAACGGTCTCGTGTTCGAAGCGCGGCTCCAAGTCGATCACCGTCACGCTCACTTTGTGTTCGGCGCCGTCTGATGGAATCGTCGACGGACGAGCAATAACAAAGCATGTGCTTATCACATTATGTTCGGCCTATAATAACGATCAATTTGATCACAACTGAATTCTACGACAAAGTATGAGACATACCAGCGTTTGGAGTTGATCCATTGCTGGGACCATTGGTGGGGCCATTGCACTGTACGCTTCTGCCACCGGTGCCGATCCGAATAGCGCCCCACTCGCACCACCCCCACCTCTCATCATCATCATATTGGATTGCGGGGCGGCATTAAAGCTGTAACTAGATTGTAATTAGAAGAGTAATCTTAAGGATGTCAGCAAAGATGCTACATCGGTTGCGGCGGCGGAGGAGGCTTGTAAATGCCGACGGTCTTCGTCGGAAGCGTTGGAATGACACCGCCAATGCTCGGCGTCGCAGTGCTCAGCATCAGTTCTGCATCGTTCCAATCTTCGCCCGAATTCTGAGTGATCATCCCGTAGTAGTAAATCTGGAAATAACTTTGAGCGTTACTATCCACCGCAAATCAATCGTCTTAACCAACCTTCATCGCGCTCTTCTCATCTGGCTTCGCCGAGTTGGTGAAGACGCGAATGTCGTAGCTCGGTCTCCAATTCGCGCCGTACACTTGGTAGGAGACGGCTAGCTCCACCTTACCGCCCTCTTCGCTGTCCAACAAAATGCTGATATCTCTTAAAAGGAATGCCATTAGCGATGGTAACATTCAAACTTAAAGCATTTCAACAAACCTGGACAGATCGCCGTGATTACCGTATCGCAGTTCGTTGATGCGACGATCCAGAGCTTGAATTTCTTCATTAAGCTGTTTCATTTCTTCCGACAAAGTGCGCAGATGACCCTGCACGGCGGTCACTTTCTCATCGTAGAAGCCCAGAAATTTAGACAAGTTGCCCAAGGACTCGTCAGATAGGACGAATGAAGAGCTCTTCTTGTCCTCGCCGCAGGATCCGACAGAAGACGATCCTTTGCCCACTTGTACAGCGACGCCGTCCAGTACTTCGCCTTGACGAGTCAGAACTTTGACAGAATCTTCCAATTTAAATTTCTTCTTTTCCAAAACATCTTTTTCAGCGGTTAACTGCTTGATGCGATCGTGATCGACTTCTCCTCGTTTGGTCGCCTTCTGCTGGTATTGGACTTCGCAGATGACTGCCGGTCCACGTCCATCAACTCGAACGGACTCGCTGTCGATCATATGAGACACATTCTTGACGAGAACTTCATTCTTGCCCTTCTTCAGTGTGGCTAAGACAAGCCGCGTGACTTCGGCTCGGTCGCTGTAGACGGTCACTCCACCGACCTTCAGATTCTTTGCATCAAACGACTGCTGCTCAATCGGTTCGCTGACAAATGCCATTTTGATGCGCTTTGATTGCTAGAAGAGGAATTGGGAATTGAACGGATCTGAAGGCGGGTAATTATTGCAGAACGTTTAAAATATATCCGTGATGGATGGCGGTGCAACTTCACCGGCGCAGTTTTCTCATTATCTCTTCAGCAATACGCTATAGTCAAAGATTTATGCACATTAATACAGTCAGTAGTAAAATTCAGTAATACATTTAGAAGAGAACGAGTTTGTCCTATTGCTCTCATAACAGATGGAGTCCCAAAATATAATACAGCGATTTAACATGACAGAGTAGTCACACTCAATCAAAGTTCACTCAGCAATGCGAACAGTCATCTAAGCGGAATGACTTAGAATGAATAATAGACTTGTTTCCGTGCAGGATGTTCGATCTTATATTTAACGTCCAACGTCGTGGTCTTGCCGGGTTCAATTAGGACGACCCATTCCAAATTGTGATTGTCGTCGAGTTTCACGAGAGATTCCTTCACCTCCTTGTCATTCTTGGGGAGGCGTGGAGCAGTAAGTTGCACCTGAGACCAACAGAGAAGGTAGAAGTGGAAGCGGGGGTGCTAGGCAACAACTGATGCGCATACCTTGATGTCTTTGTCGACCGACCGTGGTATATGCTCGCGGACAGTTATCTGTACGGCATCGACTGCTTTGGTATTCTTAATGTCGATGCGCTGTTCGTGCGCCAACACGGTCGACTTGGAGACGATGCCCGATTGTTCGCAGTATTTGAGCGCGGACGGATACTCGATGCGCACCGATGGATCGACGCCGAGCGAACAATGAAACTCCTCCATTGGATGGACGGCCCTGAGCACGCTCTGCAATTCGCTTCGTTGCTTTATTGCAAACGACCAGTCTAATGCAAACACAACCGCACCCTAACGACAAAACTGCCGTCGACATAGATGGCTGTTGGTCCGGGCAGGAAAGTGAAGGGAGATGCGTTGATGGCTTTGGCGGTTAGGTAGGCGACCGGCGACTTGCATGGTACAGTTTCGTGGATGAAGGTTGGATCAAGGTGAACGACGGCAACCGTCAATTTGTGCTCATCGCCATCGGAAGGTATTGTTGACGAGCGCGCGATGTCGAAAGATACCGCAGTGACGTGGNTCGGATCAAGGTGAACGACGGCAACCGTCAATTTGTGCTCATCGCCATCGGAAGGTATTGTTGACGAGCGAGCGATGTCGAAAGATACCGCGGTGACGTGGGCGGACTCCTGCAATCGCTCGCCGACTAGACATTCTCTATTCGCTCAACAGCGAGAAGAACAAACATCGACGCCCAAGTGACGAATCGAAGTGGCGGGCGCACCACAATTGACGAAGCCGTCGCTTTCGGAGCCGTAAGAGGACGCTTCAGCCTCGGATAGAAGTGTGAATGCATCGTTGGGATTGGGGATGGAGCGACGACGCGAGGAGTAGGTGGAGGAGCTGCGACGCTTTTTCGCCTTCGACTGTAAGAACGCCGACAAAGTCGGTAGAAGAGGTGGAGCGCCGCCGGAACTCGGCTGAGCCGTACTCAAACATATCTGCGCGTCCGTCCAGTTCTCCCCCGAACTCTGCACAACAACTCCGTAGTAATGAACCTGAACGGTGTTATATAATGCCTGCGCCTACGCAACGCGCGCTCTCAGCTGCCCACCTGCATGCGTTTAGCGCTCGACGCGCTCGAATGACACACACGGATGTCGTAACTCGGCATCCAGCTGGCCTCGCTCACCAAGTAGTACAGGTCCATTTCAACATCGCCGCCCGCCGCACAGTCCAGAATGATGCTCACATCGCTGAAAAAGACAACAAAAATGACGTCATGTTACGAGGCTGAAGACCAGTGTGCAGTTGAGTCATCCACGCTACCGACAAATCATCGCCAGGCTTTTTGCTGCATTAAACTATTGTAAATACAGCTGCTGCAATTACACTATTTGTTATTGCGGGAAGCGCAGCGATTGGTCAGTTTGAGCGCAGAGGAGACGAACACCATCACACTTCTAACATCTGACCAACCACTTCACATTTGCAATTTTACTGCAATAGCTGCAAGAATACCAGTTCTGTTGAACAGTCCCCAGTCGCGGCCGAACCTTTCATACGCCCGATGTCATTTCTCGCCCACCATCCCCTTCCCCAAAGACCACTAACAGCAACATTTCCATCCGATCACACGGTGATGATTGTCCAAAACGTGTTGAATGCATTTGGCGAACCGGTGAAACTGTATAGTCACAAATTTTCGATCAGTAATCGAGAGCCGAAGGGGAACACCGTAACATGCTTAGTATCGAGAGCTAAATTCAGCACGTTCGCTGCGGCGTTCACACTATTAAAATTTATCGCTACGAGACCATAACTTCATTTTGTCGTTACTAATCGAAACTTTTAGATTATACTGTGTTCTGCTCGGAGTCCGCTAAGCAAACTATCCAATTCAATTTTGAAGCACCGCACTTCCCGCAACTGCGATTACAACAGATGATCACAATAGTTTAACAAAGCAGACCCACTGGGCCGTTTGATTGACACACACAATGCCAAGCTTACTTTGAAACTTCGCGTGGTCCGCCATCATAGAGTTCATCGATTTTCCGCCTCAACAACGCAATCTCATCATTAATCTTGGTAGTTTCGGCGTCGTTTGCGCGCTGTTGAGACTGAACCAGCGCCATGTTATCATCGTAAAATGCAAGAAAAGT